>KN484469.1:0-10435 GCA_000787095.1 Periophthalmodon schlosseri
TTTATTGAATCAACTGTGCACAATCATCAAAGGGCTGTTGTCCCTAAGGTCTCAACGTTGGAACTGGACCAGGCCACCTTTGGCGGGTTCCAGCAAACACAAGCCACAAGGGAGACCTCCTGGTGCATGGGCGCGACCCTGCACCCACTGATCAGGTGCTGAGGCCTCTTGGTAATCAAAATTGACTAAACTCTCAACGGTCATCTACTGGTATTGTTCATGTTTTTCATGTGTAATTTTTAAGTAAATATTTTAATTGAGTTGATTAAAAATAAATATATTATTACTTTTGTTATTTATTATTAGCAAAAGAGGCAATTATGGATTTCTTGACCCTAAATCTTTATTTGTATTGTTATGGATCTCTTTAACCCAACCTTCGTAATACCATCTGTTGTTATCTACGGGTGTATCTCTTGTTTGTTAGCCCTTGGAGCTATGGGAAGATGCATCCAGCGGCCTCAAGCCATTACACTAAACGAGTATGATTGTTTTGATGGTATAAATAGACTGTATGTATGTTCCTTTGTCAGCTGAGGGCGAGACGACACTATTAGGGACAACAGCTCTTTGACAATTGTAGACTGTATGATGTTCCTTTGTCAGCTGAGGGCGAGACGACACTATTAGGGACAACAGCTCTTTGACAATTGTGCACAATTGATTCAATAAACCAGACTTTTTAATTCAAGACAACTTCTTTGTTGATTTTATATTTTTAAGGTTTTTACTATTAGAAAATTCCACAACATACCTCTTAATTGTCAGACTACCATAAACAGCCACTTTTGTCTCAGAAACTGCTTTACAAGCACAACTCCCCACTGGTACGATAGCTGTTACAAATAGTACTGCTCATAGCCACTTATTATTTTTCTGTCATGAATTCATTTCTTTTTACATCCTAGTATGTATTTGATTTAATGTACAGCAGCCAATGTAAATGACATCTCATCTGTATGACGCCTGTAATTATTACAACAAAAAAAAAAAAGAAAAATATGTTTAAAAATTAAAATTGTCACTTCCTGTTTCAGCCATTTTTTATAACCTCCCACTGATGTCACTTCCTGTTCAGAGAAGCCTCACAAAACATGTAGCCTGAGCGCTAATGGACTGTGTGTGCATGTGCAGACAGTTACATTTGATAACATCATGAGGAGGAGCTGCTAAACTGTGTGCTAAATCGTTCACATTTATAAAGAAACGCAGCACATTCATAAGGCTGATGAATACCACATGCCCCTGCTCGTTATGGGAACAGGAATTGTTTTTGCTTTCTGTGGAAATTATTAATTGCATTCACAGCAGCAGTCATTAATTACACTGGGCCACACCTAAATAATAACACACTGTAGGCTATGGAATAATATAGGAAAATGAGGCATGGTTCAAGAAGGTAAAATAAGGAGTAAAACTGTGGTGTAGTTATTAGGCAATCTCCCCATGGTCAGGAGGTACAAGGTTTGATGCCCAGTGTTTTGCGTGTTGTCTCTGTGTCTGGAGTTAAATTGATGACAAAACTGATGTCTCCGTTTTGAAAAATTGTCCAAAAGTATTCTTCTTTTTGTTTCCATTGAGGGGCACACCTAGACAACGATGTCTAGGAGTGCCCAAAGTTTTTTCCTCTGTGAGCAGAACTGAATGCGCATTAGCAGGTCGAGGGCCAAACCTAGACAGCTTGCACGTAAAAATGTTCTTCTGTAAAGAAATGTATGATCAAACTGACTTTAAATATTAGGAAATAGACACTTTCCATCTCCTGGCAGTCTTTTCAATACAAAATATAAATTAGCCCCCCTAGAGGGTCAAGTTTGGCTAAACACAACTAGCATGCAAAGCTTGAACTTCCTGATTATCAAACAATAAAACTTTTATGATTAGGTGCAGACAGTTCACAGCGAACTTCTTTTGCCCTCAAGACCTGCTTGTACAATATATCTGGATTGGGGTAAGACACATTTTGTGTAAATGTATGGGGAAAAAACTAAATGATTAAAAAAGGCCTTTTAATGAACATGTGGCTCGTAATGTTGGCATTTATATTTGAAAGAAACTAAAATATAAACTTTAAGCTTTTCAACTCCATGCCAAGTATTATAATAACATTAGGTCTGGGGTAAATATAGTTGGCTACATGCGTTTCGTGGCTGTGTCAATACAGTGAGAACACAATCAAACTCCATTTTTAGTGCCTGGAGACATTCCTGTTCCCAAGTCTCCATTTTTCAAAGCCCCAAAGATAAATAATGCACATATTTCCCAGACATAGTTCTATTTGCACAACTGATGAGGACAAATGCTTCTTCTTTAGGGGAAATTTTAAACTCTGCATCGATTTCTGCCCCGACACTGCCAGAATCGCCTCCATAAAAGCAGGAAGTAACCTCTATGATCGGACTACGGGAGCCCACTGGGACCAGAAATGTACCTGATTTCACCTGGGAACAATTAAATGCAATGAGGTTAAGTGCGGATGACCTGTGCGTGTTTCAGCTGGAGGTCAATAGTGACAAGTAGCCAATCAAACGTGGTGATTCTCTCTCTCTTCTGTACCTATATAATCAAGAGCGTGGAGCATGTAGCGTTAGCCTGGTGTTTAACCAGTTATCTGATATCTTAAGAGCAGAGGGATATATTTAAAAATGACCTAATTAATCTTGGAAGTGGCTTTGATTAATCAGACTGTTGTTTTTGCCCTGCAGGACGAGGGTAATATTTGGGTTACCATGGGATCAGTATGCAATTATACACTCACTTTTGCACTCGTTTTTCGCTCTTCATTTTCTTACATTTAAAAGTTCAACATGTAACTTTTCTGGTGGTAGGTCTACTGTTAGCCTGTCTCTATGTAAATATCATTGCTTTGTCTTTGTCTACTATGTCTATAGTATGGCATTAACATCTCCTTGGAGACAAGCAGGTGATACCACCAGTAGACAGTGCTATTAAAACACCATATAAACATATTAGTAGCAAAAAATGGATTTAGTGTTCAGTTCCACTCTAAATGCTGCATAATGTATGATTCATTAGTGTAATTCCAAGTCCATAGAGTTTTATGTATTGTTTTGTAACAGTTTTGACATCAGAGTAGCCCTGACTTGATTTCTCCTCTTTGTCTTCCTGTTGTTGTTGTTTAGTTGTTAGCATCGCCCCATAAGAAATTTGCTATCCTCTAGTTAGTATCTCTCTCTGTCACTGCTCTGTGGATCTCGGCCGTATCAGAATTCCCACATGAAACACTCCTTTGATCACTGGCTCCTTTGAGTTCAGCTCCTCCCTTCTCCTCTGGGCCTGGCCATTCACTGGGACGCAGCCCACATGCCACAGCACTACTAGTACTGCAATATCCATCTAAACACAACACAACTTTTACATATTACATTTGTCTAAATTTGGTACAGAACTCATTTGTCCAGTTTTTCTACACACGAGGTTATAGTGGATCCAAATAATAACTACGATAGAGGTTGAATACAGATGGTTAAAGGTGCACTATGTGACTTTTCTGCTTGTCACCATGGAGATGTTAGAGCTTCGCCTATAATGTTCCATGTTGTGACATTAAACTTGTCTATTTCAAACAGGTGACGGCCCCAGAACAAGTAACGGGTCAGATCTGTGAAGAGGTGATCTCGCTCACAATCAAAATGCATGTGTTTTTGAGCAAGCGCTAACTGAACCTACAACTGAATAAATGCAAGATGGATAATAATGCCATACTGCAGAACATTCCAGGCAAAGCATTAATATCTCAATGGAGAAAATCAGGCTGCACACAAGTGTTACATAGTCTATCTTTACATGTTAAATGGTAAGATATTTGAAAACACGTTTGCCAAATTATTCATCAGTTACCTTATACATTCTGAGCATCGTAATTATTCACCTTGATGAATTTTTGCAGTCACGGTGAAGCTTACAACATCTAGCATGCTAACAATGCACTTCTGATTATCGGACAATAAAACACTTTAGAATTAGATGCAGAGAGTACACAGCAGACTTATTTTGAGCTCAAGAGCTGCTTAGGCAATTAGACACATTTTGCTCAAATAAATTGGGTACAGGGACTTTAACTACAACTGTCATGGGGTGTGGGCAGCTGGACTGGAGGAATCTTGGACAGAGGGAAAAAAGTTGTTATTTTGTTCAAAAAATATCTCATAAGTCTTAAAGCAGGAGACGTTTCACCTTCCATCAAAATGCTTTGTCAGTTCTGTCATTCTGGACTGACAAAGCTGTTTGGATGAAACGTGAAATAGCTTCTCAACTCACAAAAAACAACTGGAGATTTTTAGAAACCTTTTGCTGTTATAATGTAACTAGAGCTGGACATTTTTTTTCATTTTGATTAAGATTGAGATTCAGTCATTTCTAGTTGTCAATGATCAGCTTGGGTCTTACCTGTGCCTGATTTTTACTGTCTTAAAAATGTGAAAAACAGAACTAGTTAATTTTAAACAGTTTGCAGTGGTCCAAAGTTATTCCTCACTCACCTTATGCATTCAGAGCATTCTAATTATTCACCGCAATGAGTTTTAGCACTTTTCACAACTCTCAGAGACCAGACTGAAGTTTTGGCGTGACAGTAATGCTAACAACAACTAGCATGATAATGCGCACTTCACGATGACAATAAAACTCTTTATAATAAAACAATATATGTACTGGGGCTAGACACATTTTGCTCAAATGCATGGAAAAAAAAAACAAATATATACAAGCCCTTTACTGTGAATGGTCACTTTTTTATATAGCGCTTTTCCACCTTCAAGGCCCTCAGTGTGATTTTCTCAAGCGCAGACACTGGGAGTGAGGAGGGTTAAGTGTCTTGCCCAAGGACACCATGACAGTATTCATTTGGAGTGGAACTGACCACTCTACTAATGATGTTTTTGTCCAGAGAGATTTGAACCGCCAACCTTCGCATCAGTGGACAAATACTCTACCAACTGAGCTACTTTTTCTCTCAATCAATATTACATCTTTACACTTATTTTCAACAAATCACCACTTTCTAGCCTAACTTGGCTTCGTCTCCATAGCGATCGGGTGTACTTGTATCACCTCAAATAATCCTCGCCTGTGTTTGGTTAAGTATTCTACACTTTGCATTTTTTATGGTTCCCATAGGACTTACTGTAGCTTTCAATCGCCTTCACTGTGTTTCTGAGTGCTGCCAACAGCATCGCTCAAAGCCCCAGTGCCCGAACCAAGTGCGCCCGTGCACAAATGAAGTGCGCCATGTCTGTTTGAGCTGTATATCCGAGCGGGACATGTGTCTTTGTCAAAATGTACAAAGAGTCTTAATGTGAGCTTCAGATACAGAGCAGTGACCTTGAGTTGTACTGACTGTTGATACAGGGGAGGGGGACCTTTTTGTAAATGGGTCAAACTCATTCAAAATAAAAGAGAGATGTTGAATTTTTTATATTTGCACACTACGAACAAGAACATGAATGAATATTTACACCACAAGAAAGATGACTGGATACAGAATGCCTTCATGTCAACTCAACAACTTGTCAACTACTACAAATGAGCCCTTGGTCTTTCGTATATGGCTTACGACAGTGTATGGAAAACAAATTATTTGAGGGCTAATGGTTGTGTTTATAGTGCCATAAGGAAATATTTGGAAATATTCACCTTATTCTACAGAGCCATTTTACAGCCTCCAGAGAATTGCTGCAGTGTTGACTTGTTGGTCACATGGCCATAGAACGTTTTACACAAATGAACGTACTTTATATCAGATTTTAGCAGTGAAACTTTTCTCAAATTCTTCATTGAAATGAATGGGATTCCTGCTTAACCAGAAGTGCCACCACAAAGAAAGCGCAGTTTAGAGTAAAAGTGGGTGGGGCTGAATAAGGTCAATAAGTACCACCAGATCTAAACCAGGTCTAAAATAGGACTATTTTAGGTTTAAACTGGCTCTAAAGCAGGTTTGAGATGCAACTCCACACTTGCTAGTTCCAAACAAAGACTATCCCAAAGGAGAGCAAAAATGTGGATTAAATTTAGTGTAAACTGAGTAAATATCTGAACATACCACCTTAAAGCCACAGTATGTAACTTTTTAGCCAACAATGGACAACATGTTTTTGTTTGTTTGTTTGTTTTTTTCATTTTGATTGTGTTTATTGCACTGAAAAACACACGCAAATTTGCATCTCCGCAAACCTGATTTATTTGTACAGGAGGAGGGCCTCGTCCTGCTTGTTTCCATGGAAATGTTGTTCATTTGGCTGCAGTCTTCCACAATATGGCATAAAACGTATCAATTTCCATGGAGAATGTTCCATAGTATGGTTTTAACTTTCTATTTCCATGGATTCATGAAGGTGATGTGCCACCTCCAGATAGTTACATACTTAACTTTTAAGGAGATCACTTACTCACAGGCAGTGGTGGAAGGTAACAAACTACAAGAAGTAAAGTACTGTACTTAAGTAGAACTTTTATGTATCTGCACTTTGCTTAAGTACATTTTACAGTACTACAGAATTGGACTGAAAAGTAAAAAGTACTTATCATATGATTTGAGGGGTTATTTTTTACCATGTTCGTGGTAACATCCTGACTAAAGTTTTCGAGTTCAAGCTTCGGCTTTGAGCAAACAAAAATAAATACACAAAATTCATAAGAAAAATAAAGAAATTGATTTGTATTGTTACTGTGACCAAAATATGTATAATTTTTTAATCAATATCACTACATTTACACTTACAGCGTATTTATTTCAAACCTGCACATATAATTCACATAACATGACAGTACAGACACAAACACACACATGGTTTGAAAAGGGGATGGATGAAGCAAAGCTTATACATTTCCAAATCCCTCCCATTCACTTTAACAAATGAACAACTAATTTTACTGAAGTAACAAAATTGAGCACTTCATCCACCACTGCTCGCAGATGTACACGTACCACCATTTGAAAAACCCATTTCAAATATCGTCCTGTGTACATCTTGGACTTGCAATTCTCGGGCTCCTAACAGGCGAATTCAGAACGGACTAAATCTGGTTTCAGTTATTAGAAGTTCATAAACGTCTGCATTGGTGTTTGCTCTCCACTTTCCCCGAGTACTTCCTGTCAAACAAAATGAAAGTTGGTTGTGAAAAATGGCCAGTGCCTCCCAGAGCAACGCAATGAATAATTAAAGATTATTCATAATGTTTCATATTTTCAGATGCAATTAGGCCATATGAACTACATCCGTTTTGGTCTAGACACTGACAGTTTATAGCTCTGCACAGTGATTTATGGTGAACTGCTAGCTCCATTTAGCATCTTTATTTGTTTACAATTAGCTTTTTGAGTCTGTAATTTGCTAATGATTGAAAAATGTGCATATTAAAAGGAGTGCCAACCTTAACTTTATGATTAGCTGCCAGAAAGTGGACCGGCCTGTTTAAAATAGTCTGAGCGTTCCTCATAATATCCCATATGCACCGCGGCCTAAATCAAATTAATAAACGTCATTACAAGCGAGTGCGCTGTACAAATCTTTGAAAAGCCCAGGCAAACATCACCTGTACCGCAAAGATTATTAAAAGTGTAATTACGCATATCAAACAGCAGGCAGAACAAGAGGAGGGGGGAGGCTGTGGGCGAGTGGGAACAGATGGGACCCTGCTAAAGGAAAGGCAGCCATATGTATTATAATGTGCACTTAACTCAGCCATTTTGGATCTTTGAATGAATTTCCATAGCTATAAACGTGCTTCCATAAATGGAGTTGAACGCAATGCTTTAAGACTTTCAATCAGTGCGTTTGTAAGTGTATTTTTAAAGCACTATCTTAAATGTGCACTACTGACGCAACATTCCCTAGGAGGCTAACCGGGGCACTGCTCTGTCTGAAGCTCTGTTACTCAAGTTAAACTTTAATCTGAGTTTTGTTTAAACACAATCTGACCATAAAGAACTGACTCAGCTGGAGCTACAATAGGTGACCTGATTTAACATTAACATTACAGACAGAAGCTAGCTAGCATTAGCCAACAGTTTTTTTAGTCACTCTCACCTTTTTGTTGAAAATGAAACACCTCAACGGGACCCTGAACGCCAAAAATGTGTTGCTTAAATCTATTTTTTTTCTTCTTTCTTTTCCACAATAGACGCACATGAAGTACCTCTTGGTCTCCTCCACTTTACCACCCCCTGTGGCTAGAAAGGGCCACTGAATCTGCAACCTGTGCTATCAACTGTACCATATGAGCACACTACTTTATGGACGTACAATCATCACATGTTCAATCTTCACCTCAACACTACACCAAAACACTACAGTTTCTTAAAGGTGTACCATGTAACTTTTCAAATAGAGAGTCCACCACCTGCTTGTCTCCTTGTTATGGTTTCAGTTGACACCATCAGGCCAAGTTAAATGTCAGATCTGTAGAGAGGTGATCCATTTCACTATAAGAATGATTTTTTTTAAGGTATTTGAGACATAAAAGCACAAGTAATACATATAAGATACATAGATATGTTTAATACCATACTATGGAACTTTCCAGGCAAAGCAACAACATTTCAATAGGAGACTAGGAGGTGATGGACCTTCCACCAGAAAAGTTACATAGTGCACCTTTTATGCATAATGAAGTTTTTAAAGCTTTCTGCATGTTACAACAGTCCCTCATCAAAAACATGCCTGAAGAGGTTTTAGTTGTCATCCATCCATGTTTGTGTTATCTAGCGATCTCTCCTGGGCCCTACTTGGACCCTTCTTACTGTTTTGTCCAATGCTCAGAGCCACAAGCCTACAACACCCATGCTCCCACACGTCAATTCTCCATAAATACACAAAAACCTGATACAAAACAATTCACTACAACTTCACAAACCTGATGCGATGTGCAGTAGTAGATGCACTATGACTATGTGATAGTGCTCTGAAAGGTCATCAGTTACAGTTGTTGTTCACAAAAGAGGATTGTGCTTTGGTGATATCGTACAACATAAAACAAGGAATAATACACATGCTGCCAACACTGCATCATTTGTATATTTTCCATATTTTAAACAATTTCCAGGCCATTCCCTCCGCCAGATTTCAAATCTAAATGTGCTACACTCCCAGCGGCTCTGCGGTCAAACACAACAAACTATAAAGAACAGCTAATATTCTGACTGTTGTCTGGTACAGTATGCAAATACTGTATATACCCCACACCCCACCATAGCTAATCTGCTAGCCATTGCGGCCCAAACAGGAAGTGAGCATGGGCTCGATTCACTTTCTATAGAAAAACTGTCCCTCTCTCTTTGTAACTGCTGCTGTCATTTTGGTCTTAAATGTTTGTATTAACACGCTCTACATGATCCTGGGGTTTTTAGATTAGATATATAGATTAATAGGAGGTCGCTCTTGATAGTGTTAGCAACAGATTTGATTGACAGCATTGCTAAGTGCCTGCTAAACCAGCAGTGTGAGCATGAAGAGGCGTTACCTTCAACAGCCCCGCTCCAGATTGGCTCTTTGGTTGCTATGATACTTGTGGTTGGAATTACAAACATGGAACTCGGCTCCAAATTCACCCCTATAACTGCTAGCCTCGATGAGCTTCATTTGACTGGAGCTGAATGCTATGGGTGACGTGACACTTTCTTAGTCCACTTCTTTATCCAGTCTATGCTCTCCATACATCCACATGCATGCCTCCCCTCTCTCTGACCTGGAGGGGGCGATGTAACGAGTGTAGAGAGGACACCGGTGTTTTGAACCAGTCTGGCACGAGCACAAGGTCACGACACCGATCTGTTACTCATCTCTTTGAAGACACAGTTTTAACCCTAAGTCACTAGCAATAACTTTGTTTTACATTTTTATTTTATTTATTTTTGTCACTAGCAATAATTGGCCTTTACATCTATAAAATGTCAAATCCAAGTAAAAAAAAAAAAAATCAGTTTTTCAATTACGTTTAAAGTCTGTTTTCAGCCTGTCCTGTTGCTTTGATCAAACAGTCAAACAATCTTTATTTATTCTGCTAACAAACCATTCACCTTTAAAATCCAGCCTTGTGATGAGCTACAAATGCATGTGCTAAATGTTAATGCACAGAAAACACGTTCTCTCTCTCCTCCTCTGTCTCTCTCACTCATTCTCTTGCTCTCCTTTACCCTCTCCCACCTCTCTCCATCCTTCCCTCCTCTCTCTGACCCTCTCTCTGTCTATCTGTCCTTCCTCTCTCTGCTTCTCCCTCCCTCCTCCTCTCTCTCCCCTCCTCTATCCCTCCACTTCATCCACCGTATCTCTTGCTTTCCTGTATCCCCCCACTTTCTCTCTTTTTAGCCCCCTTTCTTTCTCTGTTCCTCTCCCCCCATTCTTTGATTATATTGCTCACCATTACCCTTTCTCTTTCCTCTTTCTCTTTCTTTGACCCACTCTCTCTCCTTCTCACC
>KN484470.1:0-10697 GCA_000787095.1 Periophthalmodon schlosseri
ACAACAGGACTATGGACCTCCAGAACATGTCGTAGGTGAGATGATTCCACTGGAATAAAGATGGTGATGCAAAGTTTGATCATCCATAGAGATAGATAAAAATTAGCAATACTCAGACCTCAAACAATATATTTTTGAAGAGTTGCATAAATATGATTATTGTTATTGAGAGAATCTCCATATATATGGAGATGATAATTTTTGTCAATATCTCCCAACCCTCATTGCAAGTCACCACAGATTTTTGGAGTTATGATAGTCCTATGTTTATTAATATAATGTTGTTTTTGTTTGTCTGGTCAGCACTGGGTGAATTCATGCATCCCTGTGAAGATGACATTGTGTGTAAATGTACGACAGAGGAAAACAAAGTACCCTACTTCAACGCCCCAGTGTACCTGGAGAACAAGGAGCAGATTGGCAAAGTGGACGAGATCTTCGGACAGCTACGGGACTTTGTATCCTTTGTACTATCTCCAAGCCCCAGGGTTCGAACATTGCCACCCATTTAAGTGAATGGGCCAAGCTGTGTGGCACATGTCGTGAGTTTAGTCTCAGTGGCTAGGTAGATCCGGTGGCTGTGCAGCCCACCAACCATGCGCAGTTGTGCTCTTCTCCCATACAAGCGCGCACATGGAGCACATTCTATCTTACTACGTAAGTGCTCTTTACACTGCACTCTGTAGAAAAAATGCTTTCTGGGCTGCAGAGGATTATTCACTGCAGTACCAATGAACTGGCCATTAGTCCAAACTCGCGACAGGTCTAGGTTGGCAATACCTTATCCAGATTTTATAATGGATCCATGGCTGTCTCCCACCCAAAGCAACTAATGTAGCTGTAATTGTTTATTTTGTAACTCTGATTGAATTCTCTGTATTCTTTAACTCTTTGCTTCAGTACTTTTCAGTCAAACTTTCAGAAAACATGAAGGCGTCGTCGTTCAAGAAGCTGCAAAAGGTGTTTATCTTTACAAGCATGCATCAGCAATAATCACAACCCAATTAAATTAGCACTTTTAATTGTTGCAATATTTGTAAAGGCTGCAATACTTTCAAAGTTAGAAAATATGTTCTACCAGACTTTGGATTTGTTTATAGCAGTAGCAGTCTAATCACTTTATACTAAATATTGTAATTTGATTTTTTTTCTTTTTTCTTTTTTTTTCATGCTGCCCTGGTGTAATTGTTGTTCATCATTTGTCTAGAATGTTTAGATAATTTTGTGTTTTAATATCTGTTCCAGTTCTACATAGACCCCATGAAGCTGCTCCCCCTTCAGAGGTTCCTGCCCAGGCCTCCAGGAGAGAAGGGCCCACCCAGAGGAGGCCGAGGAGGGGGCAGAGGAGGAGGGCGAGGGGGAGGCCGTGGAGGTACAACTATTCAAACCTATTGTTGACCCAGGCCAGCACTAAGTATAAAATGAATGTTGTCATAAAACAGAAATGTACACACTTTATATAGTATATTATGTTGCAATTTGTTGTTTACATTCACACCACTGATGCACTGATAGGCTTTGACAAAGTAGAGCGCAGAAGGCAAAATAGATGTGTCCGTTTGAGAAAAGCTCCTAATTATTATCTTTGTCACCAGGTGGATTCCGTGGGAGTCGTGGTGGAGGTGGGCGTGGCGGAGGTTTTGGAGGAGGCAGAGGAGGAGGAGGAGGCGGCTTCAGAGGAAGAGGAGGTGGTGGTGGAGGCCGAGGATTTAGAGGTGAAAATCAAGTATTGTTCTCTATGGCCTGTGCTCATTAGTGCATAATGCCAAAAAATATTTCTTCCGCATTACTTCCTCAACAGGGGCTAGCACCTTCCACCCGTGAGATGACAGAAACATGCTCTGCGTGACCACTTTTGACCAATCAGAGCAATGCCAGCTGCCAGAGCGGAGCTAGCATGGGCTCAGAGGGGGGGCTCTGCTAATTCTTACAAAGCTAACTAACCACTCTGTGCAGTTAAATGAAAATGCGTGTCGAAACTTTGATCTGGTAGTGTATTACGGCTGCACAGATCATAATACTGATGCCTACACTTGTATATTCCACAGGTGGGAGATGATCCTGTCTGGAGAGTGTGTGCTCTCCCTGTGCCCTGTGCCCTCCCTACAGACCCCCTGTGCCTGTGCGGAGCATGGACTGTCCTATAAGTGGAGCGAGTTTTCCTTTACTGTTGGATTATTTTGTATTTTGCTACATGTTTTTGAGGAAGTGTTTTTATTTAAAAGAATGTTGTGTGAAGTTATTTTGTAAAAGGCATGTCTGTTTTCTGTACAGGTGATCTCACGACTGCCAAGATTTTACATATAGTCATAACTTTGACGCATTCAAGATAATAGAGAAGATCAGTGATATCGTGTTTTTTAATGATTTGTAATGTCTAAGAAGAATTTTGATTTGTGTTCAGTAAAAGGTGCTTTATATGATTGTGTCTGCTTGGTGTCCATTGTACAGTCACTTTTTCTCAGTATCTTTACTCTCAATTCATGAATTAAATAAAATTTTTAGTGCTTTGAAGGGATAGAAATACTAAAAGACATGGGGAATACTGTACTAGGCTACTTGGTGACCAATTGAATTGATTGCAGTACTTGATCACACAATTTAGGCTTAAAACTGCACAGTGTTAACTGCTCTTTTGGTGTGTGCATGTGGAATTTTTCCTTCTTAGGAAATATATAACAAACAGTTAAACAAACATGTTCTAATCCTTTAATCCTCTAATTCTAATGTTGCGTCTGTACACTATAATTTAAGTGCGACTGTGCAAATGTATTCTAAGTATAAAGAATGCAGTACTCTGATTGGACCATGTATCGGAGTACACGACAAAATACATTTTAATGCAGGTATTCAGCATTCTCTAACTCTCAAAGTATTCTTCCCATCACTGACCGACTGCATAATAATGTTCTTAATTACATGCTTTTTTTACAATTGTTATTATTACCAATTATTATTACCAACCAAACCAGCCTTGGGGTGTCAGATTTTGAAAATCTTGTCATCCTAGGCATTTAATTTATCTCCATGGAGAGTTATGAAGTTTCTGTGGAGATGCAACCCCACTCACAGGCTTAGCTATTTTTGTGGCAATGTAAGTCTACAGTAACTACATGCAATTGAATAAATGCAAGAAATATAGGTTTAATCCCATGCTGTGGAACATGTCAGACAATGCCATCATCTACATGGAGTCAAGCCACCAGAAAAGTAACACAGTGCACTATATAAAAAAACAAAACAAAAAAACAAACAAAAAAAAACTACATAATAAAACAGAAATGAATGATATGCAATATTTTCAGGTATTATTACAAATCAGTGTAAGAAATATGAAATTATAGTGTACTACTAGATACATTTATCCATTCATTCACAAGTAAATGTTTAAACTTGCATAAACTTGAGCGGGTTGGTTTGTTCCTGTTTTTCACGCATCAGTAAACGCCACGCTGCTTTCCTGGCTCCTGATTGGTCCAGAGAGCGCCTCCTTTACGGCCGCTCTCCGCCCCTCCCTCCTCTGCTCTGCTCAGGCCGCTAACATGGACACGGCTGGAAAAGTAAGCACTCTTTTACAAAATGCACCAAAAATCTCACTCTGATACGAAAATGCATGGGACTACACGCGCACAAGACGTATTACGTTTAGTGCGCTACGTTTGGAGTTTTAGTGCGTGACCTGATTTTGCAGCAAAGTATTACAAAGAACTAGTGTTGGAAAGTAGGCTAGTCATTCACTGATCCCGTTCGTATTCGGGATTTGCGCTCCTTAGTTTTGAATGGCAATCAAATTCTTGTTGGGTATATGATTTTCTTTCACAACTACTAACTACAAAATAAAGTTAAAAATGACTCCACGCTTTAATACAATTACGTTTTCTGACATAGTTGTATAATCTCTTAAACAGAACCTACTTTTCCAACCTGCCAAGTAGTGTGCGTCAGAAACTCCCCGCTAACCGCCATCACTCACGCTTTCCCAAAGATGCGTTATGTAACGTTTCTGGTGGAGATGTTCTTCTATTTTTTTTTTTTTCCTGTAACGTTCCCTACTCTGGAATTAAAATTAGTGATGTACCTCCATGGAGACAAACAGGTGACACCACTGAGCCAAATTACAGGTCAGATCTGTGGAGAACCAAACACACTAACTATAAGAATGCATGATTTTTAGGGTAGTTTTGAGCAATAAAAACACCCATAATGAAATAAACGCTGGAGAGATGATCTGTTTATTGCCGTACTGTGGAATATTCCCCGTCAAAGGAACAAAATATCCATGGGACAAGCTGGTGAATAAGTTACATAGTGCACCTTTTGCGCAGGCTTGCTTTCAAATTCCTGAGATGTAAATAGCGCCTCTGTATCATCCATTCAGTCACTGCTTTAAACATGTTTGTATAGATTAGTTGCCAAAATTCAAAAAATCAGATACTAATCCATACTAAAACTAGATATTCATTTGAACAAGTATCGATACTAAAGTCACATTCGCAGGACTGAAATGAAGATCATTCTTAAAAGTTTTAGAATGATCTTGAGCTATACCAGAACAAGTATAAGATCACATAGACTAGTATACGCCCACGGACCACTATGGAACCTACCTGGACGACTGAGTGATTACACAGGGTAATATAAAAGAAACTACTATGATTTAATGTTTGTTGTATTTTTATTTTTTTTTATCATTGTGGTATCGGAATCAGTGTTGAGTCTGTTCTTTAGTATTGAAATCGAGTTTGAATTTTTGGTATTTAGTATTTTTATTCAGATATCCGGTTCTGTGCTGTGATGTCTGTGGTTGTGTCTTTGTCAGGTCATCAAGTGTAAGGCTGCTGTTGCCTGGGAAGCTGGGAAGCCTCTGTCAATTGAAGAGGTGGAGGTGGCCCCACCCAAAGCCCATGAAGTCCGCATCAAGGTAATTGTCACCTGAGCTTATTTTTTTGGCACCTCAAAAACACAATAGTAGTAATTTGTTCTGGGCTATATAATAAAAATAAATTAGTAACTTTTTTCACATATTGCTTGAGCTTGAGCTTGATTTTTTTTTTTTTTTTTTTAACTTTTTTTAAATAAACAATAAAATGGCTTTCAGTATTGATTTCATGAACATTAAAGGGCCCATATTACGCTGTTTTCTCCTCTCAGCTGTTTGCCACCGGCGTGTGCCACACTGACGCCTACACCCTGAGCGGCAGTGACCCAGAGGGGCTGTTCCCTGTCATCCTGGGCCATGAGGGGGCCGGCACCGTGGAGAGTGTGGGGGAGGGGGTCACCAAGTTCAAACCTGGTAATACACTCGCAAATATACGTAGTCTCATGTGTTATTGCTAATATCACTGTTGTATCAAGCAGCTTTGTTTTCTTTTCCCCAGGTGACACTGTGATCCCTTTGTATGTGCCTCAATGTGGAGAATGCAAGTTCTGCAAAAACCCCAAGACCAACCTTTGTCAGAAAATCAGGTAATGTGGACACATATCATTGGAATTACATTTTTGGTGATTCACTTTATTAGGAATGGGGCGAGACAGTTTCCATGAGAAGAGACGATACATAATTGAGTCGACAAGAACAAGAAGAGATTTTGACATAATTTAAAATAAATTGTGTGGTGAAGTTCACAAATTTAGCTCACCATATTATGCATTTAAATTTATATTTTAGCTGTCATCATTGTAGAACTGCTTTTTTGTACTACAGCTAACACCCCCCATCACTTAACCATTTTTTTTGTTCAAGGCGGATGTAATAGTATGGGAAACTAATTTCATAGCATAATTTTACACGTTTGCACAAACGTGTGGCAATTTCATCTTGCCCTATTCCTGCTTTCAAGCAAAAAAGGCAATAATTGCTTAAGGCAGACTTATGCAAAATCGACTTTTCAACCATGTTGTAATTGTTTCCCCTCACCATTTACTCACCTGAAGTTGTATTTGGGGTGATCCATGCATGTTTGAGCAATCTTTAATCGCTTATGTTCAAGACGCCATTTTGCCGATCAACCCGTTTTACACGCCCACTGCTCTTTACTAACTTGATTCTCCTATTTTATTTTCTTAATTGGTGATGCATGTAGGAGCCCACTGCTTTTACTAACTTGATTCTCCTATTTTATTTTCTTAATTGGTGATGCATGTAGGAGTTGTCAGTTGCATTGCCATTTTGGTACAAAGGAAAAAAAATCCACAGCTCGCTAGTGTGATGTGCAGCCATGCATCAGCGGTGCCGACAACTTCGCAACTGTTTGTTGTGATAACGTTTACCCCAATGTCTGCTCCCACTGCAGTTTTCTATCACAGAAGTCAGCGGATGAATATTGTGATTTAAAATGTCCAAATTATAACATAATGATCTATGGTTGTCATAGATTAGAACTATATAGCAGATACAAGCACAATAGTTTTTTTTAAACTACACTAAAGACCTCTTGTCAATATTTTCCCTAACGCTACATGTGTTCTGTTTCCTGAAAGGGGTGAGGGTTAGTTGCGGTATTGAGAAGACGGGTAGATGAGACACACCAGATAATTTCTGCCTTATCACACTGTAAATTCTTGCTTGAATGTCTTGTCCTTCTTGTCCCTCAGAGTGACCCAGGGGCAGGGTCTGATGCCTGATAAGAGCTCCCGGTTCAGCTGTAAGGGAAAACAGCTGTTCCACTTCATGGGCACCAGCACCTTCTCCGAGTACACTGTGGTGGCAGATATCTCCCTGGCCAAAGTCAGCGATAAGGCTCCCCTGGACAAAGTGTGTCTACTGGGCTGTGGCATCTCTACAGGCTATGGAGCAGCAATCAACACTGCTAAGGTGAGGACTCGGAGCTCATGGTTCTCTAATGCAGTCATTTATATAGTATAGTTTCAAAAAGTTAAAGGCATTGTACCTTATTTTTTCTGTCTTAAAAACCTGAAAAATAGAACTAGTATAATTAATACAGTTTGCAGTGGTCCACAGTTATTCCTCACTAACCTTATACATTCCGAACATCCTAATTATTCACCACGATTAGTGTTCACTTTTCACAACTTTCAGACACGAGAGTGGAGTTTCGGCGTCATCACGGTAACGCTAATAACAACTAGCTTGCTAATACTCACGTCCTGATTATCGGACAATAAAACGTGTTATAATAAGATGCACACAGCACACAACTGCTTATTTTGACCTCAAGAGCTGCTCATAAACTATATAATTTTACTCAAATTGGGGCTGGGTGATATGGCCAAAAAATAAAATCTCTTTACATTTTCATTCTTATCATATCTTATTATTTAAGGAATTGAGCACTGCCTTAAATTACATTTGTACAGTAATCCAATTTTAATAGTTTAAATTAGAATGAGTTGTTCAATTGCAAGTAAGAAAGTCAGGAGTAAATTTGTTTCATAATAATCATCTATTTCACAATTCAAAATCTCAATTATTAAAAACTATTAATCATATTAATTTGATTAATTGACCAGCCCTAGCTCAAATACATGAGAAAAAGTTGATACAGAACTTTTAATGTAACGTCTTAAAAAACACAAAGCATAGAAACCCTAACATATTTTTACTCCAGTAATTTTTCTTGATTTAGAGATAATGGATACATCGTTCATCTATTTTGTCAGCAATGTCAGTAAGTTTACTGCACAATGGAAGCTGGGTGACTTCTATTTAGCATCTTGTCTTGCAAAGACTGTTGTAGTGGTTGCAAAGCTATGTTACTTGTATAAATAACTTTCTAGGATAAAGGACAAAGGTCATTGTCATGTTCTAAACAGACAAAAAATGTAATTGCTCAATTCTTAATTTTTTTTGTTGGCTTTACCTTTGAGGCACTATATACAGGAGGAGATTTGTTCATTTATGGTCATTGTAAACCATTTGATGTTGATGCATGTCCCCTCTGTCCCGGTCAGGTCGAACCGGGCTCCACCTGCGCCGTGTTCGGGCTGGGGGCCGTGGGGCTGGCTGTGATCATGGGCTGTAAGGCTGCGGGCGCTTCCAGGATCATCGGAGTGGACATAAACCCAGCCAAGTTTGACAAGGCCAAGGAGTTTGGAGCCACCGAGTGCGTCAACTCCAAGGAGCACAGCAAACCCATTCAGGAAGTACTGGTGGAGATGACCGACGGAGGGGTGGACTACTCCTTTGAGTGCATCGGCAATGTGCATGTCATGGTGAGGAGCAAGGGTGGAGGAGGAGAGGAGGTGCGGAAGTGGGCAGAGTAGCTAAAATTGTAATCAAGTAAGAATATAGTTACTTCATAAGTAGCATAGACAGTATATGCCCATGGGCCACTATGGAACTTACCTGGACGACTGAGGGACACAGTGGTAATATAAAAGAAATTATTATGATTTAATGTTGAAAATCATATTCTGTTGTCTAAACAAAGAGTGTTGTGGGTTTTTTTTGTTTTTTTTTTACTATCATCATGGTATCAGAATTGGAATTGGTATCGAGTCTATTCCTTCGTATAAACTCAACATTGTCAACATAAAGCTTTTGTCACTTGTAGACTTACTCACAGTGGGAAGAGTAACCCAAACTTTTACTTTAATAAAAATATGACTCCTGAGTTCACTGACTGAACACATTGAAATTTGTGCCAGTTTTTGTTGTGGATAAGCCCAGTAATTTCAGATATTAACAAGTCACAGCGACTATATTTTTTAAATAAAATCACACGAACAAAGCTCGTACATTTATAGTCGTGCATTATGATACTGAACAGAGCTTGTGCTTCCAGAGAGCGGCCCTGGAGGCGTGCCACAAAGGCTGGGGGGAGAGTGTGATCATCGGGGTGGCTGGGTCCGGACAGGAGATCTCCACCAGACCCTTCCAGCTGGTCACAGGCAGAGTGTGGAGAGGCACGGCCTTTGGAGGTACTGTACAGGGATGTGGAGGAAATGCAAGGGGTCACTCAATGGTTGTGTCTTTCTGTGTAATTGTAAGCATTTCAGAAGCAAATATATGTGATTAGTTTTAATCAAGAGAATCCAGAATATATCAAGATATGAATTTTTGTCGATGGAGCTCAACTGTCACTGCCCACCACAAGGTTTTGGAAGTAAATTTCATTCAATTTTCCCACATACTTAAAAAAAAAAACGAATAAAAAAAAAAAATAAAGAAATAGTTTGAAAGCTTGCTTAGGTCTTATCAGCTGCATGGTAAGTGATGACCATTAGTTACCACATAGTTGGTTTGCTTCTGTTGTGCCTTTAAGCCTTTAAACTCCTAATATTTGAATTTTTTAAAAGTGTATGGAAAAAATGAATGGGGAATTTCCTTTCAGAAGCTTCGCAGTGGACGGGACTGTTTAGCTCAAATGCTCCATTACATGTAATAAAATCATTTGTAATTTTCATACTTTCTACAGTTCCTTCAGTCCAACTCTAGTTCAACATCACTTGTCCACTTAGTACTAGTTTTTCTTTTAAGTCTTTTCTGTAAATGTGTGTTGTGTTTTCAGGCTGGAAGAGTGTGGAGAGTGTTCCCAAACTGGTGGAGGATTATCTGAACAAAAAGCTGAAGGTGGACGAGTTTGTCACCCACACTCTGCCCTTTGACCAGATCAATCAGGGCTTTGACCTCATGCACTCCGGACAGAGGTAGGACTTCACATTATTACACTCTTTTAATTTTTCCATTTCATACTTTTATGTCATAATTTCAGATGGAGGACAGGGGTGTATGTAATTCTTGGGGCTCAACTGTTTTTGAAAACGATGACCATGCAGAAAATCCATAAATTTGCTATATTAATATTCATCTTAAAGAAGACTTTGTGCTCGTGTCTGTATATGTGGATCATTGTTATAATTTGCACATTGTAAATCACAATATTAATCTAAAACAACTTATAAAAGAAACAAATCCGCTGACTTCCACATTACAAAACTGTCATCACAACAAAGAGTTGTTGGCATGGGTAGCTGCAGATCACTCTAGCAAGTAGGGTTTTTTTCATTTGTGCCAAAATGACTGCGCGACACTGTCGAATCCTATGCACGTCACCAATTTAAGAAAATTTTATTGGGGAACAAAGTACTGAGCAGTGGGTGTATACCAGTGGCGGTTAAAATGGAAAATAAGCAATTAAAGATGGCTCAAACATGCACAAATCAGTCCAAATACAACTCTGAGTCAGTAAATGGTGAGGGGAAACGACTATAACATGGAAAGTCGATTTTGCATAATAGGTCTCCTTTAACAATTGTCTGTCTTTCCAAAATGCCAACATTTTTCATACTAAATGAAGGAAAAATTCCCTTGTTGATGTACTGACAGAAGAAATTGTTTTTGTTTTTTTGTTTAGAAAAACATGACAAAACATCTGCATTTCTAATGCAATCTCTATAATGGAAAGTTGACTCGCTTTCTCTCCCAGTTTTAACTATAGGCAGCATTATCAAGTTTTTCAAGAATTCAGCACCACTACAAATTGCCAATTATTTATTTATTTGTGACAAGTTCAACTCTCACCCAAGCGCATAAGCTACTACTCCTGGGCAAGACACTTTTTCCCTTATACCCACTCTGCAGAGTAATGGAGGCTTACATAACAGCAGTGTGGTTGGTTTCAAAGGAAAGGGCATCAGGTGTAAAAATGCAGCTGGTTCACTATGGTCACACAACAGATTAGGCTGGCAATCTAAGATATAATATGTATCATGTAGGCATCATGTTATTTTATGTC
>KN484470.1:10800-35493 GCA_000787095.1 Periophthalmodon schlosseri
CGGACAGTGCTGACCTTCTGATGTGCCACACGACAGCACCAGTCCCTTCACATCCGGCCTTTACACAATCAGATGAAGCACTTACTTGTTTTACTGTGAACAATAACTTGGTGTTAGTTGTTTTCTAATCTTAAAAATAAATAAATAAATAAAAATGTTTGAACTAAAAAGTAAATTGATTTGAAAATTGTCTATGTGTGGTTGTTTTGTTATTTATGGTACTTAATGTTTTCTATATTGTCAATTTTCCTAATTCAAAGGCAAAGGCAGTTATTTAAAATTGCACTAAACACTAAATCAACTTTTTTTGCTACTAAACTGTGTATGGTTCTTTTAGTAGCATTATCCACTGTTCCTAGTCATTATTTTTTATTTTTTTTCTAATTTTAGTGCAAACTAAGTATATTTGCAGCTTTCTGGTCAAAAACGTACAAGAATGAGTGTGTCCTGGCTCCAGGGGCTTATGAAATTTCCAGTACTTGGTGACATCACGCAGGACTTCCCTGATTACAGCCAGGTGTTTCTGATTACAAACACCTGGCTGCAGAGGTGACGTTTAGACCAATCACACTGTTCCTTATCCCCCCAGATCCCGCCCCTCCCTCCTCTCTCACTCTCCTCTTTAGTTGACGTTTAGCCAATCACACTGTTCCTTATCCCCCCAGATCCCGCCCCTCCCTCCTCTCTCACTCTCCTCTTTAGTCCTCCAGGTACTGCCCAGTTTAGCAGCTCTATTTGAAATGTGGTTGTGGCGTTTGTTTAGGCGTTCTGTCCCAATTAAATGCTTTTTCTAGCAGTGCAGAGCTTTAAAGTGTAAGGTTGTAGTTTTGGAAAATGTGAATCAGAGATGGTTTGAAGATGCTTAGAAGAAGCCCAAAGATGAGAATTAAACTACGCACTGGACAATATTGAACTTTGGTGTCACGATTATCATGGCCAAAATAGTTGCAATTAAGCATTATACCATGATAGTATTTAACTTGCTAATAGTTTTTAAATTATATGGATATGAATCATTATAATTTTAATATTATGAACACGTTCCATATTTAAACAGCTGTTATAAAGTTGTACTTTGTTATGTACAAAACAGATCAATGAAAACTGTTCTAGAAGAGGTAATCATGGAGAAGTATTTTTTTTCTGCACATTCTGGTGGCAATTATCTCTTTTGATATATATAATATAATGTAAAATGGCCCACAAATGATTATTGTCTACCCTTTTTATCATGATAAACGATATTGTTTATTGTCCCAACCCTAATTTAAACAATAAGAGGAACAAAGTGGAGAACAAAGGCCTGTGAGAGAATGGGATTGGTCAGATCAAGATAGCTTTGCCATGAAATATCTAAAAGATCAATTCACAAATGTTGAACCATATAATTTTACTAGATCCAAGAACTTGCTGTATTCCAAAAGAAATTTGTATTTTAGAAAAAATCATTTTAGCTGTGTATTAAATATAGAATGGTGTGATGTCATCTGTCTGACACCCAGGAATTACATAAAAGTAAAAGCCAAAAAAAATAAAAATAAAAAATAAAAAATAAAAAATAAAAAATAAAAAATAAAAGTAAAAGCCAGTAAACAGTTTTTGAAAGTTGAAAAAATATATCATAATAAACATAATAATCATAATTGAACAACAAAGTCCCTTTTTTCATAAAATAAAAAGATTTAAAAAACAAACAAACTTGACTTTACTTTATTTGTAATATTAAATGAAATAAAATTTGTCAAAAACAAACAAACTTTAATTAACTTTAATTTGACTTCAAATAAGTAATATATAAATGTATTTGAAAAATTCATAGGAAAAATTAGTTCAAAGAAGCGGTCCAGCTGTGTCCGCGCATGCGCAGTACCTGAACCAACCTGCTCCAATCAGTATTTGAACACAAGCTCCGAAAGTGCCGTGATCACGGAAGATGGCGACCGCTCTAGTGGTGAGTGCATCGCTAACTTTACACATCCAAACACGAGACTTTATTTATGATTTACCTCGTCATGCATTAAGCTATTTATCCCCCCAAAACCCAGCTACGGTTTACGCGTAACACTGGCGTTGACAGTTAAAGAGGCGCGCTCCAGTCCACGTTGACTTCACAACTTTCAGCAGAAATTACTTTGCGCAAAATATAAATGATTTCCAAATGAAAGAAATGAATAATACGGAGAAGGTGTAAAAAGGATGTATATGTTTAGTGTTAACGTTTATCCAAGTTTGCACATACGCACTTAGATTGAATGGTAAATAGTTTTGGTGGTCACACGTGGAAGATGTTGTCAAGTCGTTAACATGGCATTTGGCCGCAAACTTTTCTACGGTGCGGAGACGGCTGAAAATCAAATGAGATTATTGCTTTGCCTCAGATCACCATCACAACAAGATGGAGCTAAAGGCAAATGCATATTGTCAAGATGCAGATTTTTGTTGTAACACAAGTGAGTTCCTGGGTCTTGTCAGGTTCAACATTTGTGAATTTGTCTTTTGGATAATTAATGGCAAAGTGCAATTAGGTCTGTCATGATAACACATTTTGAAGTAAAAAAATATTAATGATAAACGGTAATATTGAAATAAATTTATTCCAGTGACACAATAACTCTCTAAAGCAGGATTATCTTTAAAAACAGTTCCAAAATACGATACAAGTACAATATTATAATAAATAAATAACAAAATGAAACACTGAAGTACTTAGTTTGCATCTGTAATGAGTCTTAGAGGTTTTTATTGAACTCCCTACAGTTCAAATGTTATCATAATACAGAAAAGTAACAAAATCATCCCCCACTACTACAAAGAAAAAGTACCCACTATAAATATTGACCCCCAAAAATTATTATCTCATCTCATCAGATTCTAGAATTTGATGTCTTAATGTCACGGGGGCAAGAGCCAGTTTACCCATTGATTACACTGTACTTTGCCATGAAGTCCCCCCCCAATAAATAAAATTGAGCTATATAATGTTGTGACGTCATCTGAACCCATTAATATGAAAAAGTGGTTCCTGCCCTTCATACGGGACTATGACATCATCACATTCTAGGATCTGAAAAACACCAGTTGACATTTTGGAGTGATGATTATATATTTGAGCTTGCTGAGTTCTGTTGACTCTATAAATGCCACAGAAATATTCACTATAATTGGAGAACAGTTTGGCCTTTTTACTTTGAAAAGATTTTAAAAATGATTTTTTTCAACATGGAATCTTGGAGTCAAAAGTTAGTACCATTCCATTCTTCTTCTAAATGAAATTTTCCGATTATACAAATTTTCATTCATTTGTAAACAATTGCTACATTTGTCAGTCAAATTGTGCCTGTAATGAATCGTTGGCATCCCAGTCATCCCATTTCAAAAGGGCATTTCATTGTAATTGTGTTTTGTCATTTTAGGTGTCAACCACAGTTCCTACAAATCCTAAAAAGGAGAAATGTGAAAAAGCTGCTCCAAAAGTTGTCAGTCCAGAGGCGTACATCAAGCATCCACTGCAAAACAGGTATGTGCGATATCATTTTTTATACATTTATATATTTTTTTATGTTGGATTATATTTATTTTTAAGTAGCAAAAAAAGTAGCAAACAGTAGACAATCACGATGACACATTACCCCCCCAGCTTTTTTGCTCGGGTTGTGTGCTTTAGATGATGCCAACTTCATTGGTAATCAGTTTAATTAATTTCTAAATACGGTAATATTAATCTTTCTCCAAAGTTCTAGGGACTATTTTTCTTCTTTTTTAAATGGTAATCTACATTTTTTTCTCTTTGATCACTGTCCTGCCTTTAAAGGTGGACTATACAACTATTCTGCTCGTCTCCATAGAAATGTTATTGCTTTGCCTAGAATATTCCACAGTATGGCATGAAACTTGTCTATCTTGCATTTATTTCACTCAACTGATCTCTTTTTAATGCATTATTATACTGTCCAGAGGTGTGAAACAAAAATGCTGTAATGCAATGCAATTAACAGAACAATTTCCATGTTCTAAATGGCTAATTAAAAAAAAAAAATGTACTAGAAAGAACAAAAAACTCTATCAGAACTACCACAGCTGTGTTATAACATTCTTTTTGATACAGGTGGGCTCTTTGGTTTTTCAAGAATGACAAAAGTAAGACGTGGCAGGCCAACCTCCGGCTCATCTCCAAGTTCCACACTGTAGAAGACTTCTGGGCGTGAGCAGCGCTGCTTTCTCTTTATGTATTCACACTGTAAGGGTCTGTGTTATTAAAATGTCTGCTCTGTCCACAGACTGTACAACCACATTCAGCTGTCCAGTAACCTCATGTCTGGCTGTGACTACTCCCTCTTTAAGGTCAGCTGCTTGTTTTGAACTATTTGCTAAATTAAAAGTGTGTGCATGTATTTGTCATCATGAGCTAATGGAGGACAGGGAAACTTGTTGACATAAAGTGTAGAGACTGCAGTAAAAAAGTCCATGTGGGCTATAGTTTCATGATAGAAGGTCCTGAGGAGTGAAATGTAAAGAGGTTTGGTTAATCTGAGAATTTTTCATCATTGACGATTATTTTCATGTGATGGAAACTTATAAAGACAGTGTCTCATTTTGATGGGCTGAAAATCAAGCAATTAACTGTATTTTTACCTAACTTGGACAAAGTTTAAACAATGAAGCGCCGAATTACAGCATTTACCACAGCCTTATTAGACATATTGGGCCAAGATATTATCTATATTGAGACTCTGTCCGTCACAATAACTGATAGGTTTTGCTAGAGAAAATTCCAATGTGTAGACAGTATTGGCATGAGATACAGCTCACACCTGGTAGAGAATAGCTCTGTTCTCTGATGGTTGTGTTATTTAAATCCATTGTTTTCTACTTGATCTAAACTAATCCTCCTAACAGAAAATACAGCAGACCACATCAAATCCCCAGTAGACTGTTCATTCATTCATTTCAAGATTTTATTAACGAAATGGTATCTGTAAACTAGTTTAATCTAATAAACTCCAAGCTTACATTTGCCATGTCAGATACTTGTGTACATATCGCCATATTAAAGATTTAATGATCATTTTTATGTACACATACCATAATAATAATAATAATATACTGTTTCCTGAAACTTTAAGGAGTTTGGAGTTTGTCCAAAATTTCATGTATGAATAATTCTTGCAATTTGAGTTTGCAGATTTGTAAACTAGGTTATCGTTTTTTCTTCACTCTTGTTACTTTACAGCTAATATTCTTGATATTTCAGACATTCAGACAACTCCTAAATTGGACTGAACCAGGTTATGCTGGTCTCAACTGTCTTCACTCCACTGTCCTCTGCTTTCTTATGGAACTAATGATGGAAACAATGCTTGGTAGTACTAGTTGATATTGACGTGTCTTGCTCTGTTCATGCAGGATGGCATCGAGCCCATGTGGGAGGACGAGAGGAACCGCAGAGGAGGCCGCTGGCTCATCACTCTGTCCAAGCAACAGCGCAAAGCCGACCTGGACCGCTTCTGGCTCGAGACTGTGCGTAGAACACTAGCTTACAAGGCACTACTGCACACAAACACACTACAGAGCCCAGGTTTTAAAACTGAGGTGGAGGCTGACTAAAATGTACCGGTATTGTTTTACAGTTAAGTCACAATATTTCCCTATGTAGTGTCAAAATTTAGCAATATTCAACCATACACGCTTGATGGTTGTCTGTTGACTACAGCCTTTTTTCCACTGTCACAGTTCGCTTGGGGCCACATTGTAGTGGGTCTGTTTGGTGCGGCTCCCTCCAGCAGATTTGCATTTCCATGCCCCGAGCAAGGCTCTGGGTCCAGGGGCAGGGCTCTGTAGCAACACTGACATCACCCAAACATAACTAATGTTTTTGCTTGTAGTATAAAAACTTTGTGACAATGTTAAAAAAGCAGTTTGACACAGGTTCTGTCAGAACGTGATTGCTTGTCCCATGTAAGCAATAAAGAACTTTTACCTTCACTAACAAAGAGCCTCGGACCTTTCTGACCTCTTTTTTTTTTTTTTTTACTTTGCCGCAGTAAGTTTTTATACTACAAGTATGGCCATTTTCACTGTTTGCGAGCGTCTGAGCCCTGTCCTTGAGGAACACCTGTTATGAATTTTTCACTAAGAGAACCCTCTGAAGCTTTCACTTTTCCTGTGTTGTTATAACTAATATTTTCTTAAAAAAAAATAAAAATCTAAATTGTATCTGAATTAGTCATAACGGGAAACAGCTGTTGCATTCATGCTAACTTTGTTTTGCGGAGCGTGTTGACTCAATATTGAAATTGCCATCCCTAGAAATACAGCAGTTTATCACAAGATTAAGTCAACATTTGATGAGAAATTAAAATGTTATTAACCTTATTTTCGCCTGACTCTGCATTCTTTCTTGCCCAATCATCTTGTTTGGTCGTTAACATGCCTGGAGCCGTACCGGCCCCAGACCCCACTGGGAGCTAGTACCGTCCAGGGTCCGCCTCAGACCCCTCAAACAGGGCGGTACGGTTCACTTATATAAAAGTACAGTTAGAGAAAAATATGCAGAGATATTTTGTACATAAATGGTACCTCATCAATGCCATAAACTGAACGCTATATACATTTCAAGAGCCATTATTGGCATTTCAGTATATTTACAAAACCAAAACAGACCACTCTCGGATCACAATCTTTTTTGTCATATTGAACGATCTTGACTTTTGATGCTGAACTGTATGTCGCCTGCACTGTTACGGTTTTACAATCACAACTGAACCTGGGTTGCCAGTGCCTTAACCTGCATATAGAGGACGCATGTTTTTCTTCTCAGTGTATGGACAGCATATACTGCAGCAGCAGAGGCACTGATTCATGATTGGCTGCAGGAGCTGGGATTTAGGTAGTGAGGATTTAGATCAGAGAGAGTTCTTTTAGGTTTAAACCAAACGGATTTCAGCATTGAAACTGGCAACCTAAATGACTCATGCGAGGCTCACTCTGCTTTCTGATGGGATAGTTGTCTTGAATACCAAAATGCCAAATTATAACATACAACAACTGGTTCAAATCACATATAGCTTTTACTGAACAAGTTTACCTCGTATCTCGTGGCAGCTATGCCATGTTAAAGGAATTTTTCCTGAACATAAGCAACAACTGGTTCAAATCACATATAGATTGTTGATAACAAGTTTACCTCGTATCTGGTGGCAGCTATGTCATGTTTAAGGAATTTTTCCTGAACATAAATGAAAATGATTAAAAGTCAGCATTTTTAAGCACAAGGAATTCTTTCTCCAAAGTCTGATTTCTGCTCCAAACCACATGTCTTTTGGATGGTTGTCTGTAGACCTGTCGATTAAAAACGCACAACTATATCACTGACTATTAGAAATGATTGAATCTAGTTTAAAATTTCATAATTACTGGTAGGGGTTGGCATTTTCAGTTGATTCTACTACACAGTTATGCCCCAAATGCCCCTGCTGCCATTTTGATTCCCTGTCTTAATCTAATGATACTAAGTGACCCAGCCTACCCTGTGTGCTCAGCTCCTGTGCCTGGTGGGAGAGGGATTTGACGACTACAGCGATGACGTGTGTGGAGCGGTCATCAACGTGCGCGCCAAAGGAGACAAGATCGCCATCTGGACCACAGACTACGAGAACAGGGAGGCCATCACACACATAGGGTAAGACATGAACACTACAGATTGCAAAGAGGCCATCACACACATAGAGATCTCATGCTGCATGCCTCACGCTATCTTTTTTTGTTTTTACTTTATTCACCTTTATTTAACCAGGTGAAAAAAAAACACTGAGATCGAAATCTTTTTCAAGGGTGACCTGAAAGAGAAGTGGAAGTGCAGCACACATCATGAAAAAACATTCGCACTAAAATAGAAACATTATAAATTATTTTAAAATGACTACAATTAAGGACTGAGACAATGTTCACAGGATTCTCGGTCTGTGAAAATCCCGTAAGGCCAACGAACACCAGAGCGTGGCGCATCATTCGGCGCGCCAAACCCACACGTCCATACACACTGAACGCCACATGTCACGGCTCTTAAAAAGGCTTTAACACAACTATTGAGGTGTTAGGAATTAGTGTTTTATCTGTGTATTACTTAGAAAATGAGAGCCGCAGTACGAGGCTGTGAGAGGAGAGGAAAAGCGTCGGTTTGAGGAGGTTAGGAGGTTATAGTGAGTTTAGCGAGAGACGAGTTTCCTGCACAGAGAGGAGAAAGAGAGGAGCTGGTGTTCTGCCGACCCCTCAAGCTCTCGTGCCTCTTAAAGTTTACAGCAGGGCTTCTGTCGGTCACAGAGCAGACACATGTCTGTACTCACCACAGAAGTGCAAAAAGGCTTGCCGCGCCGCGTCCCAATTCAACAAATCCCAATCATGGCGTAGGGTTGAGTGTATGTGCACGGTCATAGAAAATGATGGAGGCTGCTCTTTCGCCGCGCGTCAAAGTGTCCCGGTGTGCGTTGGACTATAAAGAAACCAGCTCACAAAGCTTCAGTTCAGATTGACACCACAAATGGTCTTATAAATTAGAGACATCCAATAAGCAAACCTCTGAGCACTCAAAAAGCACAACTCGGGCATTCATAGTTGGTGTTTTGTGTGGGTACTGTGAACTGGATGCCAGGGCTTAAGGGCAAAAGTGGCATGGCAGAGTTTCAAGGCAAAAGCCACTGCTGACAAAAAACATAAAGGCTCATCTCACTTTTGCCAAAAAACATCTTGATGATCCCCAAAGCTTTTGAGAAAATATTCTGTGGACTGATGAAACAAAAGTTGAACTTTTTGGAAGGACTGCATCCCGTTACATCTGGCATAAAATGAACAGCGCATTTGATAAAAAGAACATCATGCCAACAGTGAAACGTGGTGGTAGTGTCATGGTTTGGGGCTTTGCTGCTTCAGGACCTGGACGACTTGCTGTGATTGAAGGAACCATGAACTCTGATCTCTACCAACAAATCCTGAAGGAGAATGTCCGGCCAGCAAGTCCACTTCTGAATGGCTTAAAAAAACAAAATGAGGGTTTTGGAGTGGCCTAGTCAAAGTGCAGACCTGAGCCCAATACAGATGCTGACCTTAAAAAGGCGGTTCATGCTCAGAAATCCTCCAATGTGGCTGATTTAAAACAATTCTGCAAAGAAGAGTGGGAAAGACTCATTGTCAGTTATCGCAAACGCTTGACTGTAGTTGTTGCGGCTAAGGGCTATTAGGTTTAGGAGGCAATTACTTTTTCACAAGGGCCATGTAGGTTCAAATGGCTTTTTTTCCCTTAAAAAATAAAATCAGCACTTAACTCACAAGTAAACACAAAATGCAGTTTTATCTTTGTCTAATATTTAAGTTTGCTTGATCTGAAATGGCTAAGAGTGACAAAGGTGCAGAAAAACGGTAAGGGGGCAAATACTTTTTCATAGCTCTGTATATATGTATGTGTATATATGTATGTGTATATATATAATAAATAATAAATTACACCCACCAAAGTGTATCATGCAAAAGACATTTTCCCAATAACAGTAACTTGCTCAAGTGTTTTGTTTATACCCATTTTCTTCCTCTCCCAGACGCGTGTACAAAGAGAGGTTAGGAGTGCCCCCTAAAGTGATCATCGGGTACCAGTCCCACGCCGACACAGCCACCAAGAGCAGCTCTACCACCAAGAACAAGTTTGTGGCATGAACCAAGTGCACACAACTCTTATTCATTTCTTTGGACTTCCTCCTTTTTGTTTGTTTGATTCAAGCGTTCTCTAAAATTTGAGGTTAATATATTAAAGATGTATTGCACTGTGAGTTATTAGTTCATTCTTGGACCAAAGTTGAGAAAAGCTTGTGTTGAGTTTACTTGAAATTATTTTGTTTGTTGAATACAGAAGATTTGGAAGTGACCATTAAATTTCCCTAAATATGCAGTATTTTAGTTTTGGAGCCCGTACTGAAACTTGGACTATAGGTCTAGGTACAGGTGGCAAGGGAAAAAATCTTTGAGCGCCTTATTCTCTTTTTCTGTAAATGTAAACCAGATGTAAATAAAAGTAATATTCATAACATGTCTTTACCTATATTTTACATATTATGGTATAGTATTATCCATCAAATATCAATATATTAACACTTTGCAGCTGATGTCATCAACATTCCCTGGGGATGTGAAGTTCACATGAGGCTAGGCAAGTTCTGTTAAACTTTAATCTGAGCTTTAACTGAACACAATCTGACCAGAAAGAACTGACTTAGCTGGAACTACAACAGGTGAGCTGATATGTGCTGTTAAACTAGTCACTCTCAAATAACATTACATTCACAAGCTACAAAGCATCAGCCAACGGTTTTTCAGTTAGTCATTCATCTTTTTTGTTGAAAATCAAACTCCTAAACATGATCATGAACGTTTGTATTGATCACAGGCTCCAAAAAATGTGTTGTTTAAATCCATTGTATATTTTTTCTTGTTTTCATCTATCTTAAAACTTTTTGACAGTGTTTGCTAATGCATGCGTTGTGTTTCCGTGGTAGCTGCAGGACTTTCCACCATAGAGATGCATGTAGAACACTCCCAGTGTGATGTCACTGCAAAATAGCAATGCACTGATCATAATTCTATTGATAAGGTTAAACTGCTTGTGCATTGCTGAGAACGTGATTGGCTGCAGCCTTCCATCTCTCCAGGACCTGTACGTTTCCAGGACTCAGGGGGGTGAGCAGGTTGGATCACAGCTGACCCTTCTCACCCCGGACACAGACTGTTTGAGCCACTCACCTCGGGGCAAGAGGTTCGGGTCCCAGTGGAACGTAGCCTCCTGCCCCAGAACTGTTTCTTCCCCTCTGCAATTCACCCTATTCCGGAAGCTGCCGGGGGAGCTGCCATCATCATTCGGGTTGTATTATTTTGCATGGGGCTGCTGACCTTGACATCACATAAGTTCCATACGGACTACAAAGCCGTTTTAAAGCCTCTCACAGAGTTGATGCATAGGTCTGCGCAATAACCAATTTTGAAGCACGATACATTGCTACAGAGATGTACTGCGATAAACGATGATAATGAAACTACAATAATAATGCCAGATAATCCAAGTAGTTTAAATAGACAGTATCAGTAAAAGCTGAGCTGCACCAAATAAATTAAATGGTCACATTTTTAGACAGCACATTTCCACCATCAAGACACTCAAAGAGCTTTACATGAAGGAACCACTCACCCATTCACACACATTCACACACCAGTGTACGCAGATACTGGGGGCGGGGTGGGTTATATGTCTTGCTCAAGGACACAGTGACAGCATTATGCCAACCTGGATCTGATCGCTCTCTCAATGATGTTTATGTCGAGAGCTGGATTCGAACCGCCAACCTTTGGATCAGTGACGAACACCACCAACTGAGCTACTGTCACCATAGAAGTCACTTATTCAACCATTTACAGCTCAAATGTTTTTGTATTACAACAAAAATACCTCAAATCTCCCCAGTTTTACAAAGAAATGTACACACGATAAATATTGAGCCCCAAAATATATTGTTCCAGCTTTCATATAGTGAACGATAAGTCAATACGGTAATTACTGTGACAGGCTACTACTACTTTCTATCAGATTTTAGTGTTGAACCTTTTCTCAAATTCTCCATTGAAATGAATGGGATTCCTGCTTAACCGGACGTGCGCCACAACGAAATGACAGTTTAGCATTTAGAGGGAAAAGTGGGCGGGGCGGAATAAGTTCAGTTGGACCCATGAACACGTCATAGATTCTGTCACATTAGAAACTCACTTCTACAATTCTATATTTATGGCACAGCTAGGTTACGCTTGGTATTCTGTCCATACTGTCCATATTGTATATTTAATCAAAGTTTTATTTTGAATAACTTATTTAATGTAAAATATAAAAAGATGTAAGATTCAATTCTCAACCTGCTTATGCATTTCTCCAAACTTCCTCCAGATGTCAGCAGAGCTCCACTGATGATTTCACCTCTGTCAAACATACAGCTGCAGAATGTGAGGCCAGATACTTTATACGATACCATATGATTATAATGTTTATACTTATGTTTAGGCCAAGATAACTTAAGTGTCTGAGTGCAGTAATTCTGTTATGACCTTTTAGCCTTGTTATATTGGTTCTGCCCCATTATTAACTTACACAAGGTTGTATTTTGATTCATTCATGCATCAGAATTGTTGAGCAATTGAGGCACGAGTGCTCAGAAGTTAGTTTTCACCTACCCAATGCAAAAGATCTATTTAAGATAAAGTTAAGAGGTGCTTGAATCAAGTAGTAGTTAGCTCAGTTGTATGTCATACTGTGGAATATAATAGCCAAAGAAACAACATTTCCATGGAGACAAGCATCAGGAGACCCTCCTCCTGGCCAATGTTAAATGTTGTTGTCTGGTAATGTTAAATGTTCAGTGAACATTTGTGCATTATATCACAATGAACAATATTACAAAGGACACAAATGAATGTCAACGCCACCCACCCCACCCGCTAGTCTAACACACTAAATGAAAAATAATGAAAAATAAATTTTAAAAAAAAGGAAAAAAAGTAAATAATAGTAATAATTATAATTTTACATTAATAATAATAATAAAAATAATTAAAAGAACATAATAAGAGAATAAAGGGGGAAAGGAGCTTATAGAAATGAAAGATTAAAAAGGTAAAAAAATATCCCTATATTTAGTCATCCTCCAGATTCTGAGGAAAAGTTAAAGTATCTATGTACCGTAAAAAGGGGTCCCAGGAGCCTCTGAGTGAAAACTTCAGCTTCTCAAGCTTAAGGTTGTAAAGCACTTCACAAACCCAGCAGACATGTGAAGGAGGATGAGGGAGTTTCCAGTTAAGTGAAATCAGCCTTCGGGCCAATTGAACACACATGTTTTTCAGTGCAATAAACACAACCAAATTGGAAAAAAACCAAAAAAACAAAACAAAACTTTTTTTTATTATATTGTGTTTTCGGGGGCTAAAAAGTTACATACTGAAGCTTAAAAAGTAGATGCTGCTTGGATGTGATTAAAGTAAAAATAAAATATAATGTAACTGTAGAATACACAATAAATAACATCTATGAATTTTCAAAAAGATTATTAAAGTATTTGGACCTCTGCAGCTGTCCCGGAGCAGACTTACGGCCCTTCTAAGTAGCACCAGTTACGCTATGGGACATTCGTACAGGTGGCCGAAGTGTCTTGCCCAAGGACACAACGGTTCTATGCAGTCAGGGAAGCTAACGAACAGCCAGCCTCCTTCATTAGATCATCCCCCAACTGCTCACGTTAGCCCGCCCCGCCCCCTGACCCGCCGCAGACGTGACCACTCTGCTCTAATGACACTGTTCACTGGAGTGGGCCCTGTTCATTTAGCAGCTCACTGAGGCTGTGCTCAGGATCATCTACATGTGTGAAATATGAAGCGTCCGATCCCTCTTCATGAGCCGGACTTTCCTGCCTCGCTGACCCGCACCTCCACAGCACGCTCCCACCCCCCTCTAATGGTATGGCGTTCCTGAGCGAGTTGGCATTTTTGAACAATTCCTTAATGTGAACCGGATCTTATTTTTTTTTAAATAACTTAATCTTTTTCTTTCTAACTTTTGTGCACTTTTATACTCATTAACGTTGAACCAACACAACAATTAGCACAGAAGCACAGTAGGTAACCGGAGTGAGAGCTTTGTGCTAAAAAAACATATTTGACATCATAATAACAGTTAGTTTTTAAGTTATTATTACTGTAGTGAAATGTTTTATTTATATTTTTAATAATTTGAAAGGGTAAACACACTCTCACTCTCAGTTTGAACTATTTAAAACACATCTTTGCCTTGGTCGTTTCTCTCAGTGATTAGTTATCGCATTGGCTTCTGTCATATAAATATAAAAAGAGTTAGTCTTTTGAACGGCTCTTTGCCATGAACAGATCCAAAAGATTCGGATCCCATAAAGGAGCTGAAAGTCCCATCCCTCCCCTCTTCTCTGCAGACTGATAGAACCTTCTGCGCCCCTACAATCTGAAACTCATCTTCAGCAGAGTCGAAGTGTAAAAGTTATAATGCTGGGTGGGAGTGGTCTCGTGAGGATAGTAGTGTGAAGGTGGGAGTGGTCTCATGAGGATAGTAGTGTGAAGGTGGGAGTGGTCTCATGAGGATAGTAGTGTGAAGGTGGGAGTGGTCTCATGAGGATAGTAGTGTGAAGGTGGGAGTGGTCTCGTGAGGATAGTAGTGTGCTGGGTGGGACTGGTCTCACGAGGAAGGTAGTGTGATAGTAGTGTCTATTTTTCTCTCTAATATTGTGCAGTTTGAATCCTGCTTGATCAAGTTTTGCCATACATTCTGTTGAACTTTTGAATACCACCAAATGTAACAGTTTATTACTCAAAATTTGCATTCTGAATACACATTTTTGGTATTTATAATGTATTTGTTACCAGAGGGGGAAGAAGTACTCAATTTTGTTCCGTGCAGATTTTCAGATCTAATAAAGCTTTAGATGTAGTAATTTTGATAAAGATTTGTGCTGAATTTTGTTCAACAGAAACAACTGAATCAGTCGGATTTTCTAGCCGTTTTTATTTGTATATTTTTATTTGCTCAAGTTATGAATGTGTTAAAAATAAGCCCCTCAGCCTTTACAGCAGGTCTCAGACAATAATGAAAAATACTTTGACTTTTCAGTCCAGTCCAGTTAAAAAATGAAGTGGAGTAGAAAGTACAGATACTGCTCTCAAATGTAGTGGAGTAAAAGTAATACATATTCACTTTAAAATCTACGTAAGTAAAGCACAGGTACCTACAATTTGTACTTAAGTATAATACTTTACTACTTTAACTTCATTCCACCCGTTTGTTACTTCCCAGCACTGACAACCGCTAACTAAAAACTACTATTTGCACATCTTAAACACCCAAAATGCACTAACATAAAGAACCCAGTGCCACTTTCTCTTCTGGATATGGATTATAAATGTGTTTTGGTCTCATCAAAATTCTTAACCGCACAGAAAGCCTTTTTGTTAGTCTGCAAATGAGCCTATGGTAATGTGGCATCCCTTAGAACATAAACAGAGAGGAAATCTGATTAAAACCTCCGGAGAGCGCACACTTGTTTCAAACATACCACTGGGCAAAGCTCTGCAGGTCTTCATTATGCAGATGTGTGTGTCGGGAGGGCAGTTTGTCGCATGTTAGCTTGTCCTTGGGCGCGGCGGTTGAGCGAGGTGGTTGGGCGGAGCGGTTGTGGATGGTTACGGCTCCCGGCACGGCCGCCGACCCGCACATCTGCTACGTCTGATCACAGAGATGTCCTCCTGTCCTGTCTCACTATACTTACACATGAGGACAGTGGATTTTCGTTTAAAGAGGGGGTATTATGCAAAATCTTTTTTTTTTTTTTAAATCTTTCTAAAATGTAATAAATAGTGTTATTGAAACAAAACAAAAACCCAGGTATGTTTTGATGAGGACACAACATTATAACAGATCATTAATACAATAAAGTATTGTAAGGTATTGTGCAAAATAGATTTTTTTTTTAGCTTTCTAATATTTTATATAACATTGTTCATCAAAAATCTGCCTGAAGAGGTTTTAGATGTCATCCATGCATGTTTGCATATTTTAGCCATCTATTTCTGGCCCTATTCAAACCCTCCTTACAGTCAGCTCTAAATATGTTGTGTGTTAGCATTTAATACCCCACCGAAAATTCCCCCATCTTTAATCTAATGCCCAGTTGCTTCTTATGTCATAAATGCCGTTTATAAATTGTATAGAGAAAGGTGTGCTCTGACTCAGTCCATACAGAACCCCTCCAGGCAGAGCCTTATGTAAAACATGTTCCCTGTGGTCCATCCATCTCTGCTTGCCCATGCAGAGCCTCCTCCCCTCCGCTGTGTGACCCACTTTTCTGCTCCACATCAGAGGCACATCTGAATAAGGTGAGAGCGCTGGTGCGGAGGTCAAGTGGAGTTTCTCTGGCAACATAGCAAGGACGTACAATTGGGTTCATCATGTATCATCATAATGATACATGATGAATCTAATGGGGATAGGGCAAGATCTCGGGCCACAAGATACTGCATGATAAAACTGAAACAAGACTGTGCACGCAAGCCCAAAACATGCACAACTGGTCAAATCCTCCAGCTAAGGTGGTCCTGACCTAGATTAGCTCAAGATCAGGGAGATGGGTCCCAGAGCACTGTGCTACAGTCCACACTGCTCCAGAGGAGATGCCCCAGCAGCATTAAAGGTCCTATATTATTAGTCTGTCTACATCTCTAAAGCTCAAAATGCTCTGTTCCACCTTGTGATGTCATAAAGCAGTAGTTTTCAAGTTAACAGCTACCTTTTACATTTTGTTTAGTAGAGATTGGCAATTCCAGGGCTAAAATGATCTAAATGTTTCTAGTGAAGGTGACTGGAGTTTAAAAACACAGTGGAGCACTTCCTGTATTACCACGTGACATCACAAGGTGAAACAGTGGTGAGTGTTTTCTGTTTGAGAGAAGAACTCAGCCTAAATATGCAGGGTTTGTGTGTTAAACATGTGTGAATGAAACAAAACACAACTGGATATGTTTTTGATGAGAAAACATAGATAAGAAAATAGCGTAATATGGGCTCTAAGTATGGGGCAAATGCAGTGGACAAATTTCCTTACTACGGGGACAATACCTTAACCTTAATGTGAAGAAAATTATGTTTTACATTTAGCTTGGACAAAAAAGGGTTAAGTACTGGTTAGTTATGTTTTGAGAGTTCTGCTGACAGCAAAAATAAAAGCGTACAGTTATATATTATGTAAAGACGCAGCTAGACTGAAATCTCCTCCTCACTCACAGTAATAATAAATGAAACAGAAAGTACACGTTTTTTTCTTCAAAGAGACTTTCTAATTTCAGAATGGAAGCAATGAGACGCAGCTCATATACCACATAAATGATATCAGGGCCTGGTCAAGACATTTACAATAGTATTGTCCGTGATTTATTTATTTAAAAGAACATGACGATATAGTTTTCGATGAAGGCAACATCCAGATTTTTAGGTTAGGCTATACTGACTGAAAACGACGTACTCCGCATTTAAGTCACTCCCCCTTCAGTGCGACGTCACATTACACATTTTGTTTTATAGACTTCAAACCATGAGCATTTAAATCTGATTATCAGTCAGTTATTCAGTGAAAATGTGTTACAGTCTGCCTCCATTACGAAATTTTGAACATTCTAATGACACAGCATTTTAACCGGCCTATTGACCTTATTAGGCCCCGCCCACTTTTGCCTCTAAATGCTCCAAACCGCGCTTTCTTTGTGGTAGCTCTTGCGGTTAAGAGGGAATCCTATTCTTTTTAATGGCGAATTCGGGAAACGTTTTGCGCAAATCACTCAATTTGTGATTTGCGCAAAATGTTCTATGTTCGTGTGCGCCAACAAGTCAACACCTCACGATTCTCTGGGAGGCTTTAAAACGGCTCTGGAGTCCGAATACAACTTATCTGCTGTCAAAATGGCCAGCCCTGTACAAAATAATACAACTCAAATGACGATGGCGGAGCCCACGGCAACTTCCGGAATGAGGCGAATAGCTTCTTTTGCGATTGTATCCTGTTCAAACTGTATTACTTAACACGGGTCAGTCCAAATTTAGCGTGTCGGACATTTGTAACTCCGCCTCTAATCTGTGTGCTGTTTAGTGCCGCGTTGTGCATTGATTAGCTGCGCGTGTAATCCTGCTCTGTGACAATGCTCAGCGAGATTAGGGGCCCCCAGCCACAGAGCCGCCCCTTTCTACTGGCTAATGGCTAAAAAAGCGCCTTAATTGCCCTTGACTGGTGCAAGTAAATGAATTATTGATCGCTCTCCGGACTCCTCGTCTGTACTTACAAAGCCTTACAAATCCCTTTATCTCTCCCAACACTTCCTGGTTCTCCCTGTTGTTATGCAGGCAGCCAGGGCACGCACCACTGGCCAAGCCTGACCACCACACGTATGGGAGAAGCAGCAGCATATGTACTGCTCAGCTAAAATATGTCACATTCAAGTAGCGTTTTCTAGGCTAGGCGAGGGTTTTAGGTATGTTATGCTTCACTGACTTTTTTTTTTTTAGCTTATATGGTATATGTTCATCAACAATAAACTTCGCTGTAGCATTGTTTCGATAAGCTTCTGCAATGTCACAAGATTTATTTCCATCCAGTGTTGCATTATTTTTTTTTTTGTGCATGTCTGAGTAAAAAAAAACAAACAAAAAAAACAACAACTTCTATATTCTATCTTAGTTCATACAGTTCATACTGTAGTTTGCCAATGGTCTTTGCACTCCCTTAAAAAATGTTATTTGATGACAATTTCACTATTCTAAATGAATCTACATGCAGCACCAGTGCTAAGGAGGAGAAATATATTATTTTAACTCAATTTGTTTCATGTCGCAGAAAGATCTGAGTTCTGATTCTGAAATGCCTTTAATCCAAGTTGAAAGCATCGGAGACTGTCTCAATGGTGCACACTTGTTTTTCATAATCTGTGCTGTTGTTCTTGTTGTTTTTATGTTATATGTGTGTATTTTTCAAGGGAGTCACATATAACACCTTGGTGATATGTGACTCCCTTGGAAAATACACACATTTAAGACCTTTATTATGCTTAATATACCCAATACTAAAATGCTGTGACTTCTGTGATGTGTCTTAGAATTGGGATGACTTCATTCATTCTTCATTACTGCAGGTGTTGGTCCTTGGGCATCTTGCTCCCGGCGTCTGCAGACACTGATGTGTGAATGAGTGTGTGAACGGATACTCATTTAGCTTGGGCGCTGAAGGGTGAATCATTTCAAATGAGGCTAATAACAATAGTTGCTAGAAATGCAAAACTGGATGTAACAGCGCAGTCTGATCGTGCCAGGAGCAGACAAGGAGAGGCATTCAACTGCACGAGCTAAGAACAAGTCAGGAATATATGGGACATGTCTGGACGTGTGGACCTCATTTAACATCGTGTGGACCTCATTTTACATCAGCAGCAATGCTGATGATAACCATTTTTATTAGCAGTTTTTATGAGCAACTATAGCTAAAATGTTAAAAATCGCTAATGCTAAATTACTACATGCCATTGAACCTCTCCTGCTCCAGTTTTGTTTGTTTGTTTGTATTTTGTTGAAATAATATTTTAAAGCATCAGAAAAATTGTGTTTTTTGCGTGTAAATGGTGAATACATTTTTTTTTTTCAATTATTAAATTGGGAGTAACTTTTGGATAGACTTCTCTCTAGTGTGATGCCATCAATGTGTTTACAACTCTCCACTTCCTGTAATTTTCAACATATTTTTCAACTTTTCTTTGCAAACTGCTTTGTGATTGGTGTACGACTATAATTTATATTTAAAACAGGTATTATCCCACCAATTTGAATCAGAACTAATGAGTCATTAAAACCTGTCACATGCACCCGAGAGGCACTGAAAGATGAGTCAAATACAGCAGACAAATTTCTCAATGGGGATCAAGTGTAACTATTGAATCTAAAAAGTGTGTAATCGCGTACATGTCCAAACCGGCAGGGCTCATGTATACTCCATTCTCTCCTCACCTCACCATAAGTCTCACCCGCATGTTTCCTCCTTCCTTCTCTCACCTCCTACTTCCTTATTTCCTGTGTTTCCCTGGCACCCTCTCCCCCGTGTTTCACCCTTCCTTGTGTGAGAGCAGCCTTCTTCAAGCAGATGGATAGATGAGGTTTAAGGGCGGTGCTGTGGAGTGTATGTAATGTAATGCAAATGTACACAACGGCGTCATTATTCTGATGATTGATTTTCTCGCTGGGTCGCTGACAGAAAAGCCTAGACTGGATCTGAAATGAGATATTAAGAAAAGGACAGCGATTTTTGTAGGAAGATGTCAGAGTGAATGGGGTAGCTACAAATAATGCGAAACCAGGATATTGGTTTGGCATTGATTTGGCAAGTTAACGTTTATAAACTTCAGACGTTTGACCGTCGTTAAAACCAAGTATATGTGGAGTATAAACTTTAAGACTATTAAAATGACAGCAATATCTTATCTGAAAAATAAAAAAACAAAAACAATTTATAAACTATTGTAAAATACTATGTTAGAGCCAAGTTGCATGATTTTTGTCGGTCTGTGGGTGGCGCCCTTCTATCGTGGCTGTGGGGATCAGGCCTAGAGGTGCGTTTTCTGGTGAAGCAGTTAAGAGTCTTGTATGTTTTAATTCCCTCTTACGTATGGAAATAAAATTACTTTTATCTACATCCAAGAAGTCTTTTGGGCTTATGTGAAAAATAAGCCCAAAAAGCGGCATTTTGGTTTCAGAAGAGCCAAAGGTGAGGCGCCCAAACAAACCAAAACAAACAAGGTGAGGATGGACGTATTTCAGACTATTTGATCAGAAATACAGACTACTTTGTTTCTGAAGAACATGAAGAAGGAAGCACTTTTTGCGTTTGTGGGGGGAAAGATGTCTCACATATGGATTTAACCAAAGGTAGATATTCCGGCTTGTTCCTCTGTTGTGACACTTCGACCAATCAGCTTGGAGTATTCGCTGGAATGTCCTGATAGGTTCCGATATCCTTTCAGTAAGAGTCATTCCAGACTGATAATGTGTAGAACTCAAAGTGCTAAACATCAGTCTGGCCACATCCAGGTTATTGATTTGGTAAAATTGTTGTAAATAATAATAAGAATTCATTTTATTTACTGGCACCTTTCAATCAAAGACACTTTACTAAGGCTTAAAAGTAGGGATAGGACCAGATCTCGTGGCACAAGATCTCTTGAGACAAAACTGCCACAAAATTGGTCATATATGAGAAAAAGTTTCTCGTGTGATTTCTTTTCCATGTATTTACATTTGGATTGGACGAAAAAGGGGTTAATCTTCTGGTGAGTTACATTTCTTGAGAAGCTTTAGTTCCAAAATGCAGCGTTACAATGACAGCAGCATATTAAATAAAGTAAAAGCAAAAATGGTGAAGCAAAAATTGCGAACTGAACCGAACAGTTTACCTATTATGAATTATGTCAAAATCTCGTTTCGTTTTTGTGGACCCAATTTCGTATCTTGTCTCATTTTGTGGAAATTGAGTCTTGTCCCATCCCTACTTAAAATAAAAAATAGTGGTAACTATCAACAGTCTGGAGTCTGGATTTTTAAAATGTGTTATTCTGATGTATCTGCAAGAATTCTGGACGTCATCTTTCATTAGTGTTGTTGTGTCTGACTCTATGTGTTGTAGAATAAATTGTAGTTGCCCGGGAGTTGAAGAGAAGAGGCATCAGTACAGGACCAAGCACCCGGAGACATGAACCCTCAAGACACCGTCAAAGTGTTGTCCATTCCAGTCTAATACAGACCAATTTGGCTATACTTCTGTTGTAGGGAGTATTATACCTCTGATGACGCAGGCTAAAATGATGACACAAGGACTGAGCTGGCAGTGTGTACCCTCAGTACAGCACAGAAATGGAATTTCACTAACACTATGAATAAATCATGTCCATTTGGGCTTTTAGTTTGTTTTATTACATGCCTTTATGAAACTCTGTGCTTGCCATGGTCGTGGTTGGCTGCTCTTGTGGCTGACTGGCTGGGCAGTTTTTTTACTTTTTAAATTTTTAGCTTACATCTTTAACTTAATATTTTGGGATGTTGACCAATTAAGAAGTACAGCTTGTGCAGTTCAAAGGGCGCAAGTTAAGGACTATTGGATTGTGTGATTTTAGCAGTTTGTTTTTTCTTTTCTCTATTTATGGCGACCCTGCATGAACCTACCTGTGCTGGCCAGGTAGTTCTGAAACACTACAGGCTTTTTACACCAATGCAATGGGCTTTGTACACCAAATATGGCAGAAGACATTCCAGAGAATTTGAGAAATTGGCCCGTCTCATCACCAACCGAAACAACAGCGACATAATAGTGAGGCTTTAGAAGAGGTCTTTCTTTTGGTGTCTCCAGAGTTCACCAGGCTGCCCCTGGAGGCAGGACACAGGAGGACACGGAGGACGCAGAGGAGGGAAACTTTTGTCCTGAGAGCTGTTACTCACCTAAAATTGCCCCAACACTGGATGTGATGACCTTACCAGTTGACTTGAGACTTTTGTTTGAGCTTCTCTATTATTTTTCTATTTTACTGCTCAACGTGCTTAAATTGCCCCTCAAGGACAAATAAAGTGATATTGATTGATTGCCTGACAACCAGCACATAAGCTCAACTCATTGCCGTTAGCATTGAGCTCCGGTAACACATACAACGGTTATTCTGGTAATTTGCAAAATAAAAGTCCGGTAATTATAACATTATTATATTATAATGGTAATTAGAACATTGCAAGTGTCAAATTGCTAATCGATGTGCTGCTAATTAGCCATTTACAACTCGCACGCCGTTTATCTAACTAGCATCTCAAAATAATAGCTTCAATTTCTTTCTCAAGTTCTTAGTATTCAATCTCAAACCAATTTCCCCCAAAACAAAAAAACAAACATTAGAATTCACGGCTGACAAGTCTTTGGATAAAGTTTATGACATTTACTGCTGCGCTCCCGTCTGCAAAGCGCGTCTCTGAGTGTGTGAAATGAGACGCAGGACTGCTCTATGTTCCGTGCTTATTGTCAACTTTTTCACAGTACTGTTCGGTCATGTCGCCGGGCCCACTCCACTGCACATAATTGATTGGAACAGAAGGAATACACGCATTTAGACACAGAGACACACCAGCAACTCTCGCGAAATCAGACGCTAAGATATGTCAAAATGAAATATAGTCGCGTTGCTTTTCATGCTCTCAGTTATTCCTCGGGCTTTGTTGTTGAGGGAGGAGAATGTGTTTTGAGGTTTTTGATGAATCCATCCTTTATTGTCAGTGCGGAGCTGTAGCGGCAGAGCGATGCTTTCTTCAGAATTGTGTTAATATTTTCATTTTGCTGATTGCAGCGTGCAGGATCTTGTTAAACTTCCAGGAGCAGGGGAGCTGAGGTGAAACATACAAACGGATGTGTGTGCCTTCACGGAAAAGTAGTCCCAAACTATAGGCTGCTTGAATTATGGCAAGTGATTAAAGGGGCAGTACACGATGTGTTTGAGCAAACCCTGACTTACCCCAGTACAGATATGTTGAATAAGCAGCTCTTGAGGTCAAAATACATCTGCGTTGTGCTGTCTGCCTCTAATTATAAAGCGTTTTCTTGTCCGAGAATCAGTGTTAGCGTGCTAGTTGTTGTTAGCATTATTGTGACAGCAAACTCCGCTCTGGCCTCTGAAAGTTGTGAAAAGCACTTATAAACTCATCGCGATGAATAATTAGGATAATTAGGTAACTGAGGAATAACTTTGGACCATTGCAAACAGTTTAAGACGTTTTAAAACAGTAAAAAATCAGGTATAGCGTCTTTAAGTACGGCGATGAATATTAGGATAATTAGGTAACTGAGGAATAACTTTGGACCATTGCAAACAGTTTAAGACGTTTTAAAACAGTAAAAAATCAGGTATAGCGTCTTTAAGTACATGGCATTGTATAACAGTAATTTTCACTCTTGCCTCACAAGGTCAGTGTCCAGGTGGGTTTCCTCCAGATACTACATTTTTTTCATCAAACTAAAATACTGGTAGTTTAATGTTTCCACAGCCTATAATATTTCAAAACCTGTCAACACTTAGCAATTACAACCTTTTCGTCGAAAATAAAACATATACAAATAAAGCTGTGGAGACAATGGGACATGAGAACAATTGATGGGGTGACCAGATTTTCAAACTCAAAAACTGGGACACCTCGGTTTGGTGTGGTTGGTAATAATAAAATTGTGAAAAGAGCGCATAATTAAGGAAAATTGTTATGAACTCGGCCCATTCATGGCTTGATTTACTGGTGAGTCAGAATGTAATGTGTTCTGGTCATTTTCAAGCATGTTTTTCTGTATTTTGGCTAAACAAAAGATAATTTATGCCCCTTTTTACTGTTGGTGGGTATCAAATTGGTCAAAAATAGGGACATCTGGGACATGTCTCGCGTAAAACTGGAAAAAATCAATTGTTTAGGATAAATCTGCTGGGACATGGGACGCAGGAATCAAAACTGGGACTGTCCCAGGTAAATTGAGATGTCTGATCACTGTAACAAACAGCCCGTTTGATACAAAAGTAACAGCACTTTACACCCTTCACTATATACACTTTAAATTGCACTTACACTTTAATAGCACACAGCACTTTGAACATTATTTGCACTTTAAAAATGAGACAATTGCACACAAAGGATTTTAAAATGTTTATTTAACTTGTTTGTTCTTTTACCCAATTTTAGATCCAGAGGCACAGTGGCACTTTAGTTGAAGCTGCGTGTCCTGGAGGGACAAGAAGATAAATTCAAAGTTAACAGCTAATAATTGATTAAATTGGATATGTGCAATATTATAGTGCAATACTTGTTTAAGAACGTTTTTAAGTGTGTGTGTGTGGTGTAATTTGCAGTGTTTTAGTGAATAGTGTTTTAAGAATGTTTAACTTACCTCCTGTGTCCTTGTGTCCAGGTGTCAAAGATGTCCCTGGTGAAACGAGTTCCCTTAAAAAGGTTCCGGGACAGGACCAAGGCAGGGAATGTGTAGGGGAGGCATGTTAGGC
>KN484470.1:35794-74403 GCA_000787095.1 Periophthalmodon schlosseri
ATGTTCTGCTGCTGGAGGAGATGCTGCTCCTCAAACCTCCACTTTGCACTTGCACTTTGGTAAATTATTGGAAAAAAGAAATAAAAATTGTGGACCACGCTAGTGCTGCTGTCTTCTGTCTCACATCCTACCGCTAAACGCCAGCCTACGTTACAATCACCCTACCAACTGACCAACTCCCTGGCTGAGTACACCAGCTGGTCCTATGCTTGGGCTTAACCTTGTGTCAGACTTAATCCTGACTGTCAGGCCGACCTTATTGTTATGACTACTGCACCAGTCAGATCTAAGCCCTCAGCTACGTGGTGTTGGTCCAGGGACAACATGAGAGATGTGTCCCTGACTGTGGCCTAAAGATTAGCAACATATGCAACAACAGCAGGTTACCTGGGCCGTCGGAGGAGCAGGGCTGTAATAACTTTCCCCATGCTGTCGTATTTGCTCTCATCGCTGTCTACTCCAGCCCCCTTCACACTCCCACCTAAGTTCAGCATTGTATCTGATTTTTACTGCCTTAAATGTAAAAAACAGAACTAGTTCATTTTAAACGGTTTACAGTGGTCCAAAGTTATTCCTCACTATCTGAGCATCCTAATTAGGCGAGTTTATAAGGGCTTGCCACAACTCTCAGGGAGCAGAGTGAAGTTTTGCAACAACTAGCATGCTAACAAGCACTTACTGATTATTGGACAATAAAACGCACAATAATTAGATGCAGACAGGATGCAGCAGACATATTTTGACCTGAGCTTCTTAAACAATATGTCTGTATTGAGGCAACATACATTTTGCTTAAATACATGGGAAAAAATCTGGTATAGCGCCTTTAACTGAAGACCATTCAATGAACTGCAAGCTTGGGTGATTTGGCTAATCAACTTGAACCTGATGCAAAAAGTCAGTAAGTAAACACTGAGCTGGTAGTACCTCCTCTTTGCAAACAGTGTTCAATTCCAGGTGGATATTGCAGCGCTAACGTTACTAACAAGGTTCTATATAAATTCTGTATGTTTGCTTTCAACAGGCTACCACTGCTTCTACCACCATAATTACAGTTATAGTACTCTCATTTCTATTACTCGTGTTACGATAAATAACTTCGCTTAGCTATTCTGCATAACCACTGCTATAGTTTATTATTGTATTGCTATAGTTCATTATTGTACCAGGGCTCATGTGAAGACGAGGACTAGATTACAGCTGCGTGGGGCCTGACTGGCCTGTGCACCAACGAAGAGGAGCTAAGTCTAAACCATGGTGCCCTCCCACTATAGTATAGTATAAAACTCATTGTATAGGCGTAAACATTCAGCCTCTGCCTGTGGAGTGTCACTTGCACAGACTCCTTGTACAAGTAGTGCTCTTTACTGGTTGATTAAGTAAATTCTTCTTTGAATTTCATCTCTGGGTCAAGGTTATTCTTGGTCTTAGCAGAAACTAACCAACACGTGAGGAAAGGGCTGTTTTCCTCAACACTGGTATGGTCATTACTGTCTCAATTACTACCCAAGCACTAGCATTACTTTTAGCTTTAGTGACTCCCCTCTGCTCCTACTTTAATCTGAGCTGAGATATGGGACTGGGCGACGTGGTGGCGGCAGGTGCTTCCTAAAAATACCCCCTCTCATTGGTGCGTCTCTCAGGGATGCCGCTGCTATGCATTATGCATATATGCAAATGCCTGAAAGGGCACCTGTGGTACCCCGCGTTAAGGTACACACAACACAGGAAATGAACTAAAGTGAGCCATCATTCAGCCACGCACAGCTGTTTGGAGACGAGATAGAGACACGCAATTGACTATTCAGGAGAAGTCTGCTGGCTTCTATTACAGGCTCAGGAATAAACACAAAACATAGACTGTGTATCATTTTAATTAAAGCTGACACATTATTCTATATTGTGGTGTTTCAAATGCTTTTCATGTCTGGCATTTTACACATAAATAGAACTCTGCAAAATATTTTCCTTCCTTTTGAACTCTTAGACAAGGTGCCTGGCGCCCTCTGCAGATAACAGTGGGTAGTGAAGCTTTTTGAAAAGACAAATTAGCAGCACAGTTATTGTCAATGTAACGTTAACTGATCAAGAAGAAGAAATCAACCAATATTTAAAAACCTGCTCTTAGAGTTGGGGTATCTGATTTTCAAACCATTACAGGAGGATGTAAGTTTTTAATCTATCAAATTAGTTCTTACCTCACAAACCCTTTGGCAGATTTTTAATATTCACGTGTATGAATTATTTTTTCAGACAACAAGGTGAAACTGGGGCAAACCACCAAAGCCCAGTCGATCTTTGTGCTAGTTATAGTTCTTGCTTCTGGGGGTGTACTGCAGTGCAGTGGTCTCATTTGGTCACAAAGTGCTACTTTTACAGTATACTGCCTGGGAGTAAAAACTATATGTACTCATATATATGAATAAAGTACTCCAGCTTTAAGTTAAATACTTTATTTTGAATGGCTACCAATAACTGATACAACTAATGCAGAGAAATAATATGTCCAATATGTTTTGTTTTTTTCCTTCAGTAACAGCATTGCATAAACTTTAGTGCCAACACTGTGACAAATTTAACATCACCAGCGTCCAGCAAATTGTCTTTAAAGTGGAACTAAACACTAAATACACTTTTTTTTTTTTCGCTACTTAAGTGTGTATATGGTGTTTTAGTAGCATTATCTATTATTCCTAGTCCTTTTTTGGTTATTTTAGTGCAAACTAGGTAAATTTGCAGCTTTCTGGTCAAAAACAGCCCCCAGTGGTCACTGCAACTACTTGTACCATATTTTCCGGACTATAAGTCGCACTTTTTTTCATAGTTTGGCCGGGGGTGCGACTTATACTCAGATGCAATAAATATGTTAAATATACGTTTTTTTTTTCTTCATTATTATGCATTTTTGGCTGGTGCGACTTATACTCCGGAAAATACGGTAGTTGGTGACATTATGAGAGACTGTCCTGATTACAGCCAGGTGTTTCTGATGACAAACACCTGACTGCAGGGGCGGAGTTTGACGTGTGGATACCTGTTAGACCAATCACACTGTTCTTATACCTCCAGACCCCTGCCCGTCTTCCCCGTCACTCTTTTCTTTAGTCTTCCAGGCATTGCCCAGTTTATCAGCTTTATTTGAAATGTGGTTGTGGGCAGAGTTTAGTCCCACTTTAACGTAAATAGGCTACTTATTTTTAATAAGTGCCGTTAACTGAAACCCAATTATATTATATGTGTATTTTTACCCTTCAGTAGCAGCATTGCATTAACTCATGTGAAAGCATTATGGCAAGTTTAACATCAACTGTGTCCAGCAAACTGTCTTTAAATTCCACTAAGTGATAGGTTTAACACTATAGCAAACCAATACCCAATCCCCACCAAATACCAGTACAATGAGTTCTTTGGGGTCCTAGATGAGCCTGACCCCAAAGAACTCATTCCCTCCCTTAAAGCAGACCTATTATGCAAAATCGACTTTTCAGAGCTTTTAACCATGGTATGGTTCCCCTCCTCATTTACCCTCTCAAAGCTGTATTCGTGCATGTTTGAGCAATCTTTAATCGCTTATTTTTCAGACGCCACATTGCCGATCAATCCCCGTTTTCAGTGCCACCGGTACATGCCCACTGCTCTGTTCTCTCTTTGTTCTCCAGTTTTATTTTCTTTATCAGTGATACGCATAGGATTCAGCAGCATTGCATTGTCATTTTGGTACAAATGAAAAAAAAAATCTGCTACTCGCTAGCATGATGTGCAGCAACATCATCAGCAAGTAATTTTAGATCAATATTGTGATTTACAATGTGCAAATTATGACACAGGTGTCAGACTCAAGCACAATATGTCTTCTTTAACTGCACCTCTGACGTCTCTACTTGCAGAGCTCACGTTAAAATTATGACACAGGTGTCAAACTCAAGCACAATATGTCTTCTTTAACTGCACCTCTGACGTCTCTACTTGCAGAGCTCACGTTTGTCTGTCTTTCAGAGTATCTTTTCTTATTCTTAGCGCTCTATCCTTCTTTTGTTTATACCCCAGTCACGACCGAGCGGCTCTGGTGCCTTGGTGCCCTGTCACTCCTCTGAAGCAGCAGGCTTAATGTGACTTGTGCAGACCCCGGCCGGACCCAGAGGCCAGCGGAGAGCACTTCAGTCACATCTGTCAGGGCCCAGGAGTCTAAGTGGTGCCACTGAAAAGGGCACGGGCCACATGGACTGACGCGCAGTTGGATATGCCAAAGTAAATGGTGACTATAGCACTGACATACATAGGACAAAAAGTTCAGGAGGAATAACTTCATTGTGAATTTTGTGGCCATCAAATGTGTGGAGTGGAAAGTAACAGTTATGTAGTATTTGCCATGAATGCACTAACAGTGCAAAATACACAGCAATTTTTGTCTTCTGTTGCTTAAAGCCACAGAATGTAACGTTTTAGCCAAGATATAAATTAAAGCCTTTTTTTTCCTTTTGAGTGTGTTTATTGAACTGAAAATCTACTTCACACACCTGACTCTAATTTGGCTGTAATCAGTACAGTACAGTATGGCATAAAACTTATCTATCGCTATGGATAAAGTTCCAGTATCTTTTTAACTTTCTATTTCCATGGAATCATTCAGGTGACATGCCACCTCCAGAAACGTACACACTGTACCATGTAGGCTATAATGTTGCATTGCTGAACCCATTTAATTTGGTGTCATTTATAAAAGTGTTGTGTAGACAAGAGTCATTTTTGCAGATTTGCAAATCCTTTCTTATGATAGTTTCCAATTTTGATTGGAATCCAGATTTGCTGGTAGATCTAGCTCTACCAGCTTTATCAATTGATCCAAAAACAAATTAAAAATCTTTAAAATATGAATTGTTGTGCTGGATGGCCTAGAGGTTAGGATGTAGCCCCTTCATCCATGGTTTCAAACCCCTACTAAAAATATCTAATCACCCATTTCATGTTATGGTGCGTTCACACCGGGGCGTCAAGAACGCATTGGATGCCTCTAGCTGGACGGCTTTGCATTTGAGGGCAGACGCCTCCGACGCGCGTCATGGACGCCCTGGACGCAAGTCATTTTGACGCGCGCCCATGGCGTCCATGGCTTCCAGGGCGTCCAGGGTGTCCAGGGCGAGTGTTTTCCCGGTCTTTTTGTGAACGATGGCAGACCAGCTCCACTGAATAAATACATAAACTCATCAGTTACAAACAAGCGGCAACTGTAAATTAATTATGCTAGCACTGGCTAGCCTAAAGGCGGGCAAATATTTTACAGCTCCAAAGTTGTGATAACTTACCAGACACACCTATCTCCTCACTGATCATCCTCCAGGCAAGGTCCTTCTTGTCCCGGTCTCATCATAAAGTAGTGGGTGCTGGCAAACAGCCACAAGACTGTCCTCCATTTTCTACCGGCGAGATAATGATATCTCTACGTCACTGTAGCGTAGTCTGATTGGTTGACGCTGCGCGTCGAACGCCAAAAAGTTCAACTTTTTCAACTCTGGTGTCTGACGCTTGAGCGTCCGACGCCTGAACGCTCAAGACGCGCCGCATCAACGCCAGATTCGCACCGCTCTGACACTGAAAACGTGCCGCAAAAACACAGCGTCGCCAAGACGCGTGTCCACCATAGACTTTGCATGTCCGACGCCGAACGCTCAAGACGCGCCGCATCAACGCCAGATTCGCACCGCTCTGACACTGAAAACGTGCCGCAAAAACACAGCGTCGCCAAGACGCGTGTCCACCATAGACTTTGCATGTAAACTCGACGCCCCCGACGCCCCGGTGTGAACGCACCATTACACTGCTCTAGCCAATAGTTTGAGGATTTTTTGTGTTTGACTTGCTTAATTTTTTTTCTTTTAATAATAAATGTCTCTTGTAAAATAATTGTTCCTAAATAAATGTTGTTTGTCACCGTCAGAAAACAAACATGATTGGTCAGATTTTAATTTAATCTACAGTTACAAAATATGTGCTATACAGTACACAGCTCAGGGATTGTTTAGTTGGAATAGCACTGACACATGCAGCAGTAACAGCATCTAACAAAAACATATGTTCCCATGACCCCGACTCATCCATTTTAATGCAAATATTATTCTGTCCTGAACACATGTGGGCTGAAGTAGTAGGGACATCAAATGGCACTTCTTATTCTTTCCTTAATCCCCAATCCCTTTACACTCCACTGTAACCTCCGTATGAGTGTTCCATATGTTATCGTACGCCTGCCAGTCACATTTTGCATTTGCATTTCTGGAAAAACATAAAGATAACCCCAACATGTATTTTAAACCGCAGTGTTTCACCAATTACATCACTTTCAAGGCAATTCAGTCACCCGTGAAACCGTTGCAGCTTCATCCAATGTCGCTCTTAAATGCATTACCGTTTCTATGCACCATGAAGGCGTTCAACAACCTGTATCTGTGTATGTAGTGTTGCCGGGGGAGACGGTGGAGTTTAGGCCCCCCTCTGTGAATTAATCCCTCTTTTCTGGTGAGAATCCTGGTCACAATAGCGCGCCGTCTTCTCCGCTTTCATGTCCAGCCTCCCGCAGAGCGCAGAATGGAGGTACAGAGGGGATTGCAAGCATGGAGGTGCGCTGCAGGGGACACTGGGGTTGCCGATGGTGACCTGTGTGACCTGTGTTTCTTAAACTGGTGTGAAGTGGAAAAAACCAGGATGATGGAAGAACATGGCAGTCACGAGCCCGGAGAGGGGCGAATGGAGCTCAACAGTGATCGCTCGCCACTTGGAATAAAATTTTCCCATAGACTTTACAAAAAAATAATATCAAAGGTTTGAAAGCTTCACTGGGGCTAATCAGCTGTGGCAACTAATGACCCCAATTTTATTTAAAGGTCATGTACCCAATTTTTTATATCTGACCAAAATCTTTCCCCAGTACAGATATATTGTTTAAGCAGCTCTTGAGGTCAAAATAAGTTCATAGTGTACTGTCTGCTAAAAATTGTTTTTTATTGTCCGATAATCAGGAAATGCATGTTAGCATAAGGTAAGTGAGGAACAATATTGGACCACCGCAAACTGTTTAAAATTAACTTCATTAACTTCATCAACTTAACTTCATTTTTCCCATTTTCCCAATTAGCCCTACATTTCAGAATAAAGCATTGTAAATATGTGATTCCCGATATACACCTGTCCTGTGTTATAACCTGATGCTCCCCACTTTTTTTAAATATTTTTTTTTATATGTATATAATTCTACCATGATGAAAAATGAACAAATACATGAATTAATAGCATATGCATAGGCTAACCTGAGTGGAATTTTATCAGCCGGAGAAGAAACTACAAGTTCTGTTTATATCTGTGACGGAAATATATGCATATTGTTGTAAAGAAAATATTCTTATATGTCTTTCTGTAAATTCATTTGATCTGTGTCAGTCTGTCAGAGACCCAGACCAGACATTAGCATGTGTGAAGGCTTTGTAGTCTTACTTGTCCTCAGGCGAAAAGTTAATTAACATATGACTGTGAACGGATGTGACCCTGCTTTTGTAATGTGTGATGTTTGTCATTCTGGTCTGAGTACTCAGAGCTCAGATGCTCTGGAGGGAGAGACTAGAGTAGAGACTTGCTTGGGATGGCGGAAGGCGTAGGAATTAGGCTAGGTTTAAAAGTTTGAATAAAAAAAAACACAATATAGCATAGCAATATATCTGTACTGGGGTAAGACATATTTTGCTCAAATACATAGAAACAAAAGTCAGGTACAGGCTCTTTAATGTTGTAGCTGTTGATGAATTAATAATTTAATATTTGGTTCTTGCTCATTGGTTAGGACACACATTTATATATTTTTTATACATTTATTTTAGAACGTTAAAGTAATGACGAAGACAAGATAATTTCAAACAGACTTCAAACAGAACATAAGACTCACATTTCTGTGCTGCACCTTGATACATTTCTGCTACCACAGCACCCTAAATGTTGTGTTAGCTGACTTAAAAAGGTTCAACACTGAAATGACAGTCAAGCTACAAGATACAATCATTATTCCTGTTAATACCTACTACCTCTGAACCCACTAAACAATGAAGATGGTCCAGAGAAGCGGTTGAAATTTGGGAGGCTGACAGTTGAATGTCAGGAAGTCTGGGAGTTACAATTCTGGGAGTTGGAAGTTGGACGTCTAGAAGTCTGGGAGTTGGAAGTCTGTAAGTCTGGACGTCTAAAAGTTGGAAGTCTTGTCTCTGAAAAATCCCACAACACGTTAATGCAATGATTTTTTCTTCCTTCCTTCTCTAAATTCGTCTTAAGTTTCTCTGTTGTCCCATCTGCCCTGTGAGGGTTGATCAATTAAGGTCTGGGACTTCTCTGTCCTCTTTTTGTGAGAATGCCAGTTTTTAGATTGAAACTTGACATGTTTAATGTTTCCAATCTTTTGAGAAGAGGATTGATGGGATTCTGGTCTCATAGATTTATCATGGGCAGATTCTCACTAGATAATCACTAAATAACTGGAGGACGTTAAAAGTCAGTTCTAGAATTGACCAAGACAGACGAAATAGAGCAAGAAATAAATAAAGTTGGATGCGCCCATGGCAGTTTTTAGATCAGATCAGATCAGATGGGTCAGAGTCAGATCAGAGTCAAGAAAACGAGGTGAGAGTAATATTTATTTGTTTTACAGTTTGTTCTAGTCACTTTAAAAAGTTAAGCTTCCACTGTTGATCTGTGTTCACTACTGTCCCCAGCGGTCAGTACATGTACCGCTGCGTTGCCAAGATTCCACGTGTTCTGAAGAGATGGACTAAAATACAGACAGAACAACACCTCATACTGTATCTGCTCTTCACTCGGCTACTGTTGTGTAAGCTGAGCCTCAGTTACAGATTTCTGTTGACTCTCAGACTAGTATTACATTTGTATCCCGTCAAAATGCTACTGTAGATAATACTCATTTAGATTTGCCTGAATTTGAGAATCTACGGGGAAAGAAGAAGGAACAAGCCAGAAAGCTGCTGCTGAAATACAACAAGGTGTTTGCCAGGAGTGATCTAGACGTGGGCACTGCTAACTATATCACACAAGATCCCACTGTTGCCTGAAACACCAGTACGGCAGCCTTATAAACGCATCCCTCCCAGTATAATTTAGTGAAATCTCACATTCATCTGCTTCTACACTGCATTCCAAATTATTATGCAAATTGTGTTTAAGTGTTATAAAGGTTAATTTTTTTTGTTTTCCAGTGAAACTCATGGATGGTATTGTGAGGAAGGTTTCTGCCAGACAAATACTCCGGATTAAGAGAGCAGCTGCTAAAATGCCATTACAAAGCAGCAAACAGGTATTTGAAGCTGTTTGTGCCTCTGGAGTCCCACGAACATCAAGGTGTAGGATTCTCCAGAGGCTTGCAGTTATGCATAAACCTTCATAAACCTTTCATTAACAGTCTTGTTTACTGATGAGAGCTGTGCAACCCTGGATGGTTCAGATGGATGGAGTGGTGGATGGTTGGTGGACGGCCACCACGTTCCAACAAGACTGCGACGTCAGCAAGGAGGTTGCGGAGTCATGTTTTGGGCCGGAATCATGGGGAGAGAGCTGGTCGACCACTTTAGGGTCCTTGAAGGTCTGAAAATGACCTCTGTAAAGTATGGAGTTTCTGACTGACCACGTTCTTCCATGGTACAACAAGAAGAACCGTGCTTTCCGTAGCAAAATCATCTTCATGCATGACAATGCACCATCTCATGCTGCAAGGAAAACCTCTGCATCATTGGCTGCTTTGGGCATAAAAGAAGAGAAACTCATGGTGTGGCCCCCATCCTCCCCTGACCTCAACCCTATTGAGAAACTTTGGAGCATCCTCAAGAGAAAGATCTATGAGGGCGGGAGGCAGTTCACATCCAAACAGCAGCGCTGGGAGGCTATTCTGACATCCTGCAAAGAAATTCAAGCAGAAACTCTCCACAAACTCACAAGTTCAATGGATGCAAGAATTGTGAAGCTCCTGTCAAATAAGGGGTCCTATGTTAAAATGTAACTTGACCTGTTCAGATGTTTTGATTGAAATAACTTTTGATTTCAGTAAAATGCTAATGCTTCTAATTGAAAAATAAACAAATGACCATTTTCAGTTCTTTACAACAATAACATGGTTTGAAACTCTGTTGTGCATAATAATTTTCCAACAGTGCATTTTAAGTTTTTATTTTTGATAAAATACTGTTATCATTGGTTTGCGTGCAGCGAAGCCGCAAATCTCCATCGGAATTTTGCCAATTTTCAAATGTCAAAATTTGCTCCCGTTTACGCATAAAAAGTCCGATTGGGCTCAAATTTAAATCAGTTGTAAAACTTTCAGGCCTAAACCTACTTATTGTGACAGAAACAAAATTGGCACCATAGCGCCCCCTACAGAATGACTAATATATTTGTATGGGAGGCCGAAGATTTTGTTTTCCGAAATGTTACAAAATTTCATACAAAATTCCATTGGGTCATCCCTATCAAAAAATTCAATCAGACCCATGTCATTTTTTTGCACCGTGTAGCCATGGCGATGCGGTAAAGTGCCCATGTTATCCTAATGGGACTGATCCCAAAATTTCCCATTCATGAGAAAAATATTAGTTTCATGGAATAATGTGAAATTTGGCACAATGACTCTTCATGTCATCACGATCAAAAATGCCAATTGTTATATCTTGTTATATCTTTCACTGCGTTGCCATGGCGATGTGCGAAAGAGCCCATGTTATCCTAATGGGAAAATTTCCTCATTTTCGTACATTTCAAAGTCTATACACTACACTATAACAACTTATTAGCTTCACTGAAGAACATGGAATTTGGCACAGAGACTCTTCATGTCGTCCCTGTCAAAAAAGTCTGAGGGGCCAACTTTGTATTTTGCATGGTGTTGCCATGGCGATGCCTCAAAAACCCTGATTATTCCATTTTAGTACATCAGCACTTCCAATGTCTTTTGACTTTATTTAGTGACAAGTACAGCTCAAAGCCGCAATAAAACAGAGACAAGTGGCGTGTTAGCGCCACTCATAGGGAGTGCACGGTCGGCCGAGTACGAAGTGCGGTCCGTGAGGGCCGTTCGATGCCGCTTGTGGCTTTAATTTTCCTTCCTTCCTGATTTTCACAACGTGAAAAGAGGAAGTAGGTATTCAAATTGGTCTAACTCGTCTGTAGTTCTCACAAACCCTTTGGCACATTGTTATTATTCACATGCATACATTTTCTGGCGTGTGCACAGTTTTAGAACAGTTGGGTATCCCAGCTTTAACTCCATTAGAAATAGGCTTGACAAAATTAATAAAGCAATAAAGTGCGATATTGTCAAATCACTCAGAGAGGATGCTCCTGGTTTGTCTCCTCATGGCCTGTTCAAAGAGTTCCTATGGGCCAAGAGGGACAGGACTGCCCACCATGTTCCCTGCTATCCTGACAAGATTTAGGACACATATTATGCATTATTTGTATTGCTACTGATCTTTAAACGTGCTCTTGAGTAGGTTCGTTTTTGGCTTTTCATATTTTAAAATAATGGCTGATAATAATAATTTTTTTACTTTTTTGAGGCTCAGAGGCAAAGGAACTTGGAAACAGGATTACTGGAACCAGTGTGATTTAATATAGTCTCTATGGATGCTCTATAAGATGAGCGTGATGTTTTGACAAACACCAAATAATCAGACACTGTGCAGGAAGATATATGAATAATATTTTTTTGATTAATGTCCCACCTCCAGTAGTTATTAGAGTTGGAATCGTTGCTCAGATCTTGCGGCCCTCATTAACCACACTGGATACAGGAATCATTGTGACAGTTTCCTGCATGATTTAAGAACTTCCAAGAATTCAGTGAATTGATTCTGACCTGGAATTCTGACCTGATATGCCCACATAAAGCTATCATCAGAGCAAACAGCATGTCACCAAACATCAAAGATGCAGGGATAAATGAGCCAACGTGGGCTGTGATTCAAAATAGGTCACCAAGGCCTAGAATGTACAGACAAGCTAAGATACAGGCAGTATCACTGATGATAACCGGCTATGTATTGTTTACCCTTTGACCGAAGGCAACTGCACTCTGTTGGGGGTGTTTTCCAGCCAACCCAAGCCGGTCATTACAGGGGAAAACTGTTGCAGGTGGTCTCAGTGGTAGGACAGACCACTGGTAAATCAATGTTCCACTCTTTGAATGTGTAAACATAATGGTATCTGGCAACCACAGCTTTGCCAGTCTGCCCTGAGGCAAACAGTGCAGAGTTTAGTGGTCCAAGTTCTCGAGCTAAAGACAAACCGTATCTTGTTTTAAAGCTGCTAAACTGAGGCGTTGGAATGCTTTGAGCTGTTCACAGACTTTGAGTCACATTTAGCCTATGAAATGTTACAAGGCACCAAGGACCCAATGATACCCTGAGCAAAGCACCAACAATACTCCAAAGCTTTTGTCATGTGACAGCAATGTTCTGACAAGTCACTCCCCTTCAGGAAGAGCAGCACCTCCTCTGCAGCATCTGGTATAACGTGTCCTTCTTTACTTACTTGGGCCATACAGGTACACATCATTATGTTATAATCTCTTGTACAGTTCAAGCATCTTCACCAGCGATGTTTGGATCTCACCTGGCAAATTGATATGTGCAGCGCTCTTGATTCTTACCAATAACATCGTCTATGTGTGAGAGCTCCTGTCAAATGTGACTGGATAAAGAAAGTGTTCAGATGAATACTTCAAGCAGATTGGGTGAACCCTTAAAACAGCAGAGCAAACAAAATATCAAATTTGAGAGAAAAGCACAGACATCTTTTCCATCCACATTTTTCTAAAACATAATAGTCCGTATTTCTGCTAGAGTTTGCTTATTTACGTCAAAATTGATTCTCATACAGTAAGTTGTAAATTCACAAATATCACGAGAATTTATGATATCATATCTTAATATGTCACTTTAGACACTGGGTCAGCTAGCTCTTTGTTCACACATTTGTTGGGTTGTAGGGCCATGTTAGAATGTTGTTGTCGCCTCAAAAACATAAATGGAGTTGTGTTTTGTTTCATTCACACAAGTTTGAGTAATCCTGTATTATTAGGCTGTCTGCATTTCTAAAGCTCAAAATGCTGTATTCCACCTTGTGTTGCTGTATTACCACGACATCACAAGGGGGAACAGAGTGTTTTCTGTTTGAGAGAAGAACACAACCTAAATATTCAGGGTCTGTGTCTTAAAAATGCGTGACTGAATCAAAACTACACTCCATGTATGTTTTTGATGAGGAAACAACATTATAACATGATGAGAAAATAGTGTAATATGGACCTTTAAGGTTAGAGCTAGAGCTGTGGGAACATAGGAACACTCTGAACATCATTCTCTCACAGCTTTAAACATCACAGCCTTGCTAGAAAGTAAAATTCCTCTCCACCATATTCCTCAGTCCTACGTGTCACTTTCTATTTACCTGTGCAGGAATGATGAGAGGGGAGGAGCTTATTGAGGAGTGATTCAATCGTAGAGGAGTGGACATCTGCCAGCCTGTCTGTTTACAACATCCCTGTAGCTACATGCTGCTCTCTGAAAAGAATATATTTATTAACATTGACGTGTACAACAAATTTTTGCTCCGAAACGTCATGACTGGTTTCCACAAAAGCTGAGGTAACAGTGAAACTGATTGTGCCTTGTTTAATCTCATAGGACTAAGAACTAACCAGGTCTTCTCTGTGCTGCCAAATTAATTAAGGTCTATTAGCAGCATTTAGCATAATTCACACTCATTCACAGATAGTTACAGCTATGGTAACACAGCTAAAACAGAATTTTCTTGGATGAATGTTTGTAATGTATATCTGTAGGTCATTCCACTGCTCTGTGTGAAGCCCACCTGCAATAACCACAAGCTGACTGCGGCCGGTATCTACCACACAGTGCGCGAGGTCCTGGACATAGACGGGTGGTATGACATAGCCACAGAGTATCAGGAGTTGAAGCGGTACAAGAAGCACTATGAAGTGTTCATGGCTCGGCTCTCCCACTGTATCTATGAGTGGGACCTGAAAGATGTAGTGGCTCTGCGGCGGGTAAAGCAGGGGGAGCTACTGACCTGTGGGAGCTGTGTCGGAAAAGGTTCTGGAAGGCCTTTCAGATGAAGCTGGCGCTCCTCTGTCGACATCTATCTGCAGGTAAGCCAATACATAACATTGCACCTGTGTGCTCTCTGCGTGTGCACGTGCTGTGGAGTGGTCTGGCTTGGAGCTGTCCGTGGTGCTTATTTTGTTCTTGCATTGGGGCGTGGCGTGACAATGTTTGTTTACATGCACTTACCTGTCTCACTGCTCATTTTATGAATTGAAATGTATTGCGATTGCAATGGCTATTGTGGGCAAAACTCTGGTTTTCTACTTCTTCCCGGGAAAAGCGGCTCACTTCCTCAGCCTGAGAGAAGTGAACTTGGTAGAGGAGAGGTTGCCTTAATATGAAGCACTTGTGAGCAACCTCAACAGGGAGTTTGACGTTTTGTGGGTGATGGCGATCTGGAGCTTTTCTCTCAACCCTTCAACAGCCCCAACTCAGTGCCAGACCAGATTCACATGAAGCTGATTGAGTTTCTGTGTGACTCTGACCATAAAAACAAATTCACGTCACTGAGACTTAAAGAGGTGTAGCTTTGTTGTATAATTCAACAATTACTTTGAAGCATGTCATTTCCATTGATAAAAAGTAAAGAAAAGGTAATACTCATCAAAGAAATTCACTCAAAGTAATTTAGTTTTTATTGTGTGGAACACCGCTATGTTTGGCCCATGGCCCACTTCACATTGGTCCTCGGAGGGAAAAGGTTTTGGCACCTCTGGTTTGGCTTCTTCTGATTGCATTGTGTGAAGGTCATAATCCAAAATAAGATGAAAATTTGACATTTCACATAAGAGGACACAACCAGGAGACTGCTAACAATCACAGAAACTCAGGAAACTACAGGTAAGAATGATAGAGTCCGTGATGCACCAATCTTATATAGACTGTAGACCAGGGACGTCACTAGACCTGCAGCTATACTAGGGCACAAGCCCCTCTGATTTGTTTTTTTTTTTTTCGAAAGTCTAAGTAGTGCACTTCTTTCAGAGAGGATTTCCTGCAATTTCTTGGATTTTAGATGAATAAATGGATGTAGCAGTCTAACTTAGTGTTATCTCCCAAGAGGCTTTTACCTATATTCTTGTTAGTACAACTATAAGGAACTTTTATTAAACCGAATGTGTATTTTACACATACCTGTGTTTTACACTACTGTTCATTTGTGTCCAACTCCTGTGTCACCAGTTCCCAGTGGAGCCCCAGCCCCCAGCTGCTTCTCTGTGCTCTGCCCCTGCTCTCCAGCTACTGAGCGCCCCCTGTCTGTCAGCTGAGTTCAGACACTAGAACACTAAAGACTAACACATAGCCTATAGGGCACCTGGCCTCACGTTTTATGTCACTTTTAATCCATGTGAAGTACAGTGACAAACATGTCACACTTCGTTGCGGTACTTAGTGCTCTTGAATCCATACATAGTAGTGATGTGCTGGTCGTTTTTTTTTCCCAACCCACCTGTACCGGCTTCACTTCTCCTCAATGAGTTATTTGACCCGCCCACACTCGCCAGTTATGGGTCATCACTAATACGTAGGTCTAAAAGCTTGATCTTTGTAGAACATCCTGTAACACCGTGGATATGAGGTGGATTTTCAAAAAATATAAAGTAACTAAAAGCTTGATCTTTGTAGAACATCTTCACGGGCTCTAAATGTTTCCCAGAGCCTTTGATTTCTCATTATGTGCTGGTAAAGCCCGGCCGCATTCAGCCTATGAAGGAGTGCTCACTGGTCACCTCCCTGCTGTCCCCAGCTTCTCTCCTGCTCAGAGTCAGTAACATAGGTCATACATAGTAGTGCTGCTCGGGTCACGGTTTTAGGACTCATTCGAAATGGCAAAACAGCGCAGAATCTTTGGAACTAAAACAGCCTGTATGGAGCCTACCTGACGCAGCATGAACGCGCTCTGGACGAATCCGGGTGAGGAACCTGACTATATGCACCATGGACATATAGTCTATGGTCTGTGACTTCGCTTGAGATTCACTTTTATACTTACGACATGTTTAAACTGTAGCGAAAACGTGGCTGCTCCGTGCGCACAGAACAACGTGCGTTTTACTCTTCTCTCGCTTTTTTTGGAGCTGTGAATCAAGTCGCACTTAACGGACAGTGTTGTCCTCTTTGCGGAGCTAATCACATGCAGATGCAAAAGTCAAGCATCCACAGCCGTAGTTTATTTAATTAAACAGGGTCCAAATCTTTAGGAGATGCTTATTGTGCTGACTTGCCACATTAAAGGGAGGAGCGTTTGGACCCAACCCACCCGTACCCGCTGTAGACTTCTTATTGAGCTAACTCACCCGTCCGCTGGTTACAGTCTACCCGCGCATCACTATAACAGAACTGTGACCTATAACCTGTACCTGTGCCTATATCGGGAGCTGCACACTGGAGCAGGGCGTTCCTCATGTTCTTATACACACTTATCCTGCGCAGTGCAAGGGCTGGGTTGCTTTATACTGGGGAACAGTAGATTTATACCGCCCCACGTGCCCCAGCCTCAGCCTTTGTGGAAACCAGTCATGACGTTTCGGAGCAAAAATTTGTTGTACACGTCAATGTTAATAAATATATTCTTTTCAGAGAGCAGCAAGTAGCTACAGCGTTGGAGGGATGTTGTAAACAGACAGGCTGGCAGATGTCCACTCCTCTACGATTGAATCACTCCTCAATAAGCTCCTCCCCTCTCATCATTCCTGCACAGGTAAATAGAAAGTGGCACGTAGGACTGAGGAATATGGTGGAGAGAAATTTTACTTTCTAGCAAGGTTGTGATGTTTAAAGCTCTGAGAGAATGATGTTAAGAGTGTTCCTATGTTCCCACAGCTCTAGCTCTAACCTTAAAGGCCCATATCACTCAATTAACTTCACAAAATGTGGTCAGAGAAATTGCTCAAGTAAGAGTTAAGACGTGTTTGGGAAACTACTACTACCTAATATATATATACAAATATAGTCAGTATAAAGCTTTTGTCACTTGCAGACTTACTCACAATGACACGAGTAACGAAAACATGGCAACATATATTACTCATGTAGAAGTAATATATTTTGTAAGTAAATGAACACTACTCTGTTAAGTAAAATGTTATTTAAAAGTTGCTCAAGTGAATGTACTTTGGTAAATGTAACTGAGAACCACCAGCCTCTGGCCATAATTGTAGTTTACTAATAAAAAGAAAAGTCAGGTACAAGCCCATTAACTGCTGTTATCCAGACATCTTTTTCCATCCATGTTTAATTATTAATCAATTTGTTTTATTCATTAAAAATGTTCAGTGCTGAAATATTACTGGTTGATAATATGGAAACATTAAAGGAATTTGTAATGGACCAAAGGGCGGATAGAAACTACTGGAGCTTCTGTGGAATGAAAGGAAATGTCTGGAGGCAACGCAGACCACTGCTGCAGAAACAAGAGAAAACACAAATTATATGTAGGCTGCCCAGAGCAAGAACACAACCGTAACAAATACAAGGAGCAGAGAGGGGAATTCTTCATAGAGCCAGAGCCAAATGCAAAAGTGCAATCTTGGAAATGTCATCCACAAAAAGTTATGGGTGGGGTAGCGGTGTCAGCAACAATTGTAAAGAGTAAGAATGCGATATGTTGAGTGATGGGTGGTGATCAGAGGGGCTGTTGGTGTGGAGAGCCTCGCTTTAGTCAGTCTTCCCCAAGGCAGCTGTGGCTACAGAAATAGTTTACCACCACCACCACAGATAATGGATAATAAGTGAATAATGCAATGTAAAATTACCTCATCCAGAATCATTATTAGGTATGGGTGCATTTTATTGTCTGATAATCAGGACGTGCATGGTTTGCCTGCTGGCTGTTGTTTACTTTACTGTGACGGCAAAACTCCACTCTGGTGGACAAGGCTTTGAGAGACAGGCAGCAGCTAAGAATGACATGCTAATGATACTGTGAAGACTGGGAGTTGGTAAGACATAAGCTGCTAGAGATGACACAAAAGGTAAGGAATCAAAGCTACGTTCATGAAAGACGTGTTATTGAAAGTAAACAAGGCTCGTTTAACTGTTAGTCAGTTCCACTTGTGATGTTGTCACGTAGTCATACAATTTCATACAATTGCAACAGACTCATTCTTACAATTCAAATTCAACTCTGAAATACAAAATACACCTCAACTTTGAATCTAGAATATGTTGTAAGACATTTTTAACTGCTTCAACTAGTTAACAATTGTTTCTGTTATTTAGCAAATTAGCTGCCTGATCAGTACTTTGTACATCCATGGGAAAGAGAGCTTTTAGCTGTTTTGCTTCACAAAAAGGGAATACACTTCAAGGAAAAGCAAAACTGGATACGTTGGTGACACAATAGGAAATTAATAATCTGGTAACAAACACACACACACACCTGCACATGTTTTTAATGTTTTATACGGACTTATATACTATGTTTTCTTTGTTTTTCTGTTTGCCCAAGTGCTCTCATTGGGTCCCCCTGTATAAATAAAGAAGAAGAAGATAAAGATCCTGCTCAAATGTAGAAAGATCTGCTGTGTATTTAAAATTAGGTTACATTTTAATTTCAATAAGTTAGAAATTGAAAAAAAAAAAAAAAAAAAAGTAATTTATAGTAATCTGTAATGTAATTTCTTTTGGAATAAAGTAATCAGTACTCAATAATCAGATTATTTTTACAGTAACTAACCTTTACTAGGCAGGAGTGGAGTGAACTGGGTATTGAACCTAGGACCCTGAACATAAATGTAGACCAACTTGTGTAAAGGGAACATTAGCCAAAATGCCAATTAAGTGAAGATCCTGTCTTTTTGCATGTAAATTCTTGGACGCTACAGTGACCCATCAGTAATAATCAGTTACAAGCAGGTCAGGTATTACAACGGCTCGTAACGCAAAAGGATCCTTTCACATGTACCATTTATGCTACTGAAAAGCTTTGACACTCACAATAGCGTGAATTCTGAAGTGCTCCTTTGGGATTAGCAGCCGCGGCACACACAAACTCCATTCTCTTGTTTGACAGAAGCGTTCAGAGTCTTAAACCTTCAAACATTGATCCCTGTAATGATTTTTTGACAGACGGTCTAATATGTGTTTAAGAATGAAAGTCAATATGGCGCCATTCTGAGGCAGATATAGGATATTCTTGTGTAAATCTGCATCTCGTTTCCCGTATATTTATTGAGAAGCGAGTACGAATTTATACATTGATACTTATATAAAACTTGCTTCATTTTAACAAAAAAGGAACAAGACAAGACATAGTACTAAAACCATACAATTACTAAAAAATACAGAAACTCGAATAAAATCCCTCCTCACATCTACGCTATTCCTCAGTGTGCTATCCCACTGTGTGCTACTCTATTTGTCAGCCCGTCCCTTCCAAATATGAAGTGAATGGTTCCCACATTTGCTCAAAATCATCCAAATTGTCTTTTTGAATATGACACATCCTTTCCAAGTGCAGCGTCTCTGTCATCACTGAAATCCACGCTTGCAATGAGGGTACGTCCTTGTCTTTCCACAAGAGAAGGATCAGTCTCTTTGCACACATCACTCCATATGACAGGAAATGGGCTCGGTGATTCTTCAGTTTGTTAGATTGCTCTGAAAACGCAATAATAATCAGAATTGGTTCAGACTCCAACCGTACTTTAAAAAGTTTTGGAAAAAAACAAAAACAATGACACCCAAAAAATCTGTAACTTAGTGCACATAATAAAGCCATGTAAGAAATCTGTCTCTACACATTCACGTTTATCACAAATGGGAGAAACCTCAGAAAATATTCTACGTAGCCTAGACTTAATTAAACAATGCCCAACATTTATTGAACACAGGTGAACATACTTTAGCCCTTGGCCCAAATATCTTGATGTATTTCTGTTCCCAATTCCTTTTCCAAGGCCGTCTGAATTTTATCCAGTGCCAATAAAATGTCATATATGAATGAGATGGCATGATCTTCTGAATTACAAGCCATTAAACATTGATCTAACTTATCCGGAGTTGTAGGTAAATCTGCATCTCAGTGGTTAGGATCACATACTAACTTGGGTCGCACAATTTAGTTTTATTTTTCAAACGTAACTGGCAAAACCTGTGAAGACGTCCGGAGATGCACTATCAAAATAAATAAATACAATTAACAGTAGGGTCACCACTGGTAAATAATGTCAGAATACTATGGAATGAACTGCTGCAGTTAGCATCTTAAAGGCGCTGTAGCTGATTTGTATTGTCTTAAAAACATTTTAAACCGTTTGCATGGCCCAAAGTCTTTCCTCACTTACTTTATCCATTCCCGAAGATCCTAATTATTCACTGCGATGAGCTTCTTTTGGCGCTTTTCGTGACTTCCAGGGGCCAGAGCGCAGTTAGCCATCACAGTAATCCTAACAAGAACTAACATGCTAACTTCCTTGGTGGATAAAACATTTTGTAATTAGATGCTGACAGAACACATTGGTCCAAAGAGCTGCTTTTTACAATATATCTGTACTTGGGCAGGACAAATTTTGCTAAACTACATGGGGCATGGGGTACAGCCACCTTAAATTCTCCTTTGGCTTATTATTGGGCTGAATTAAATGAGCAGTGACAACACAATCTCAGTACAGAGTGTTCAGAAATGCACTGTGAGCTCATTCTAACTTCATATTAACTTTAATGAGGAGATATGGATCTGCCAAATGGGCTAAATCCAGTCTTTCTTTCTCATACATGTGAACTTTTGGTAATTTTACTGGGATTTCAGATTAGCATGACTATTGTTTTAATATAGATAACATGATGTATGCAAAGTTCCATTATTCATATTATCTATCTAGACTTGCTTCTCTTTTAATTTGGAGTTACCATAGAGACGGTCGTGAGTCGTGAAGATTTTTATGCCAGTGGCCCTTCCTGTTGGAACCAGCCACATCACTGAGACTGGATGAGCATTGTGATGTCAAACCCAGGCGGAGGTAGGTAACGCTCAGTTTCACATACTCAAGTACATTTATTTAACCACTATTTAAACAAAATTATATTTACCTGAGCAGTTTTCACATAGTACTCTTCCTTGAGTAACAGTTCTTTCTTCCAGTCTGAGTAAATCTACAAGTAACAAAAGCTTTATGTTGAGTATTAAATGGTTTGAACATTTGTGTTTCTTGCACCACTCCTTCAGATGATTTAGGTTTCCTTGTTTTTATCTCTGTCCTTTGAAAACACCAAATCTCGAACATTATTTAATCTTTTCTCTTTAGTTTCCAATTACATTCACTCTTAATTATAAATCAGAACCTCGTCCAGGTAGTTACTAGATTACTCTTACTCGAGTAGTAATTTCCCCAAATACTTTTTTACTCTTACCTGAGTCAATTCTAAACACTCTTCTACATGAGTAATATTATTTTGAAGTAACAATACTATTACTTGAGTGCATTTTTTGTCTGCTCAGCCCCCGTCTGTACCTGGGATGTGCTTTGGTAACGTCTGAGCTTCTGACCCTCTAGTCATAGGGTGAATGCTTATCCCAAAATTTAAAAAAAAAAGCATTTTAAAATATTCTTTGAACAAAATCCCAACTCCTCTCCTGACATAGTTCACTTCCGACACCAGATGGCATTATTACCTCAGCATATTCCCTTCCCCATCCCGCACCACCACTCTGACATGCTCTCTCTAATGAGAATGCTATTTTGCACAAGCTGCTGCATCTCACACAGCCATACTGGACTTGAAACAAAACCCTTCCTTTTCATGTGTCCGTGGCAATTCCTATGCAATCGTAACTGCAGCTTTCCCCTCACCTCTTGTATATTGATTCGCTATTGACCCCTTTTTACCAATCAGTTGCGTCAAACATTGAGATTTGCGAATGAAAGGTTACTTGTTGGCTCGTACACTGCATCCCGCTGCTTCGGAACAGATTGAATTAGAAAGCCCATCAGTTGGGAGTCCCGGCTGCTTCCTGGGCACCACGCTGAGACGTTGGATTGGATCTGCCTCAAAGGAAATCGTCTCCAAAAGTCGGCATTAACACCGGCTCGCCCCTCCGCACACCCCCTGCCAATCTGGGCCAACCTGTTCCAACCTGTTCCACTTGTCCCTCACCAGGTAACCAAGGCTGGCACAGGCGAGAAGCAGGTATGTTTAAACGCGAGCCAGAACGGGGCTCTCCAAAGGTGGGCGAGTGATTAATTGAGCCGGAGGATGTGCGGCCGGGGGTAGTTGACAGAGAGTAAGTGCCCGTGCCATGGAAGGGGAACGCGTGCTCCATCTTGCCCCCACTGAGTTGGAGGAGGCTGAGGGGAATAGTGTAGGAAGTCCCCGGAGATACAGTGGCCAGATACGCAGAGGTGGCAGCGCGAAGGGAGTCATCGCTCTTGGGATCGATATTTGGACCCGGGCCGTAATACTAGATAGAAAGTATGGAATAAAAGATAAAAACAGTGTGAATGTGGTTTCATATTGCCAACGCTGACAAAAATCAACAAAATGGTAGAGGTGGAGCAAAGGTCCGGAACCTTCGCTATCTGATTCCGTAAAAAGTACCGTGACAACCAGCCATAAAAGTTACTTGTATTTGTGTTGTTAGCAAACTATTAGCCTAAATCAGATGTATCCAAATGTTTTTCAACATCAGCTGGCCTACATCAACTTATTATCTCAAAACTATTGCATCCTTACTGTTATTAACATTTCTTTGTGATATAAATCAATTCACTATTAGGTTGTTACAGTGTTAATGGGGGGAAATTTGAAATCTCTTCAGAGTTTTCTCATTCTAATGCAAGAAAATGTGTATAAATGACAAAATATTTCATATATTGAGAACAATAAATCTGAAAAAATTATAGAGCTAGGTTTAAATTTTGTTTAATGTATAGGGGGATTTAATTAGTATATGAGTAAATGAGATCCTAGTGAAAAAAAATCCAAATGTTAGCTGATTTTTTGGAGTTAAACCTTTTTAAAACAGGCCTAGAATTAGATATCAGCACCTCCCTCTGCACGATCCATCAAAATCTTGTTAACTAGAAGACTGGAAAGTTTTTGACTGAAGAATTTTTTTGAGAAAACGGCCTTTGAATTTATAATGTCCCATTGAACTCTATGCATTTATTAAAGGGCCTATATTACGCTATTTTCTGATCTATTTTCTGTCTATGTTATTTCCTGGAACTGAGTTTTGTTTCATTCACACATGCTTAACACACAAACACTGCATATTTAGGCTTTAGAGAGTTCTTTTCTCAAACGGAAAACACTGTGGTAATACAGGAAGTGCTCCATACACCTTCACAAGAATCTTTTGGATAATTTCAGCCCAGGAATTGCCAATCTCTGCAGAACAAAAGATAAAAGGGTAGCTGTTACTTAAAAAGTACCACTACCTGACATCACAAAGTGAAACTGAGCATTTTGAGCTTTGGAGATGTAGACAGACTAATAATAAATGTGTGAAACGTAACACTCCTGCTATGTTTTCTATGAGATAACAACATTCTAACATGGCTTAAAACTCACAAGAAACCATTTTGTGTAATATAGGACCTTTAAATAAAATAATAAAATATCTTTAGGTGCAGATTGTCCAGTGTTGTTTCCACATGAACGCTTTGCCCGTAGAATCTTAGAATTATATATATATCACATTAACCACATTTAATTTGTCCAAGCCAGTAATACAAACATCTTCACAAGCACTTTATTGTCCCCAGTGTTTTGGTCTGGATAGTTTTGTTCAAACAAAAACTGTGGCTTTGAATCTCTACTAATCACATCACACGTCATTCACTTAACGCACCTCCATCCCAATCCAATAAACTATTCATCCCACCTCCCGCATTTGTCTGTGCCTGTTTCAATGTGCCCCGGTCAAAAAGAACTCGGCTCCACAACATAAAGACTGTCTGTTATTCATCCGCAGCCCTGTCAAAGCCACATCTCCCCTGTGATCAATGCTGTGTCCCAAACCACAACACCCCTCACAAACTTCAATTTGAATTCCATTCCAGTGAAAAATGAATCCCACGTGACGGCCATTGTCGTACACTCAATTAAATAGCGCTTTCCTGAGCCTGGTGAAGATGAGTGAGAGAATGGGTCGACTAACCTCAAAGTCATTTCCAATCTACCATCGACTAGCCTATTTTTTTCATTCTGTAAACAATGGTGGTTATGGCGCCTCGTCACGCGGTGATTGTGACTGACCACGGTTGATGGAGTCTGGGGAATCTCGCGTTCAGCCTTGGCTACCGCTCCAGAGGTGATTATGGCAGATTTGTAAACATACACTGCGTAGAGTCATTAGCAGGCGCGCCATATGCTAACAAAGATCCAATGGAAGCAAGTGGAAGGTTTAAGCTACAGAATGAATGAATGAATGAAGAAACACATCATTTTAGTGGAATGAATGTTGAACGTTATTGACGCATCCACTGTTTTTGTGTCAGTCAAGTCATGTAATGAACCTGATTTTTACCATCTTAAAAATGTGAAAAATTAAACTAGTTCATTTTCACCTCCTGGGACCTGGCATCCTCATATGTGGCAACACATTTTGGGTTGTCTAGGCCACAATACAATTTTTTTTTTCTCTACAAGGTCCTGGTGTCCACATATGAGGTCATTAAACTGCCACTTAAAGGCGACAGAAGAGTATAACACGTTTAGTTTAGATTCGAGATGGACGTCTTCCTGCACCTGTTAGAAGCACTTCAAATGAGCCACATTGTTCTAAGAGGCACAGTTGTTGTTTCTCATTTTGTTTTTTCTCAGGAAAAATGTTGCTGTGATCAGGCACTTAATAAATAGTTTTTGCAAATCACTATTCAAATGCGATTTTATTTTGTTCTATCAAAATCATTAAAAAGTAAAAAATATCCTCATATGTGGACATAATATGTGGAGATAATTCTTTATTTTTACACTGATCAGGTCCAAATCAGGCCCAAATAAAAAGAGAAATTGATAAAGTCATGCGAGAGCTCGGGTCTCAGGAGGTTAAACTGGGGTCCAAAGTTATTCCTCACTTATCTTATGCATCCTGTGCATCCTAATTATTCACCACAATTAATTTACAAGTGCTTTTCACAACTTTCAGAGGCTTTGTTTTGCTTCCACAGTATTGCTAACACCAAGAAGCATGCCAACAGTAGCAGCGAACTTATTTTTTTACCTCAAGAGCTGCTAATACAATACATGTGTACGAGGCGAGGCTAATTTTGCTCAAATACATACAATATAAGTGATGGGCGGATCAATACAGAATGCCCACATATCGATCCTCACTGAGATATCAAAAAGTATCAGTTTTCATGCATAAATATTGATGCATTTGTCCAAAAAGAGATTATTTAGTTGAAAAAAAAAAGTTATATAATTCAAGCCGGAGTGAAGCGGAGATAATGACACCAAGGTAAAGGAGCTTCTACGCATTTTAATACAAACCGCTTTTGTATTGGTATCGGATCGATATCACAATTCTTGCCATAGTATTATGTGGTATCAAAAAATTCACTGGTATCACTCATCTACCGAATTATGTATGTTTATTATGTTTATTATCTAAACGTGTCAGAAAAGTTTCCTCATGTTTCATTTGAGAATGTTTCATGTTTTAAGAGCTTTAAAGCTAAACTTTTCCTTATAAACTCCCACTTGATTGACTTGACTTGACTAAAACTATAATTAATATTTACCATATGTTCTATCCCATCCAACAAATTAGATAAACATGAAAACCTTGAACTTAAGCACTTGAAGTTTAAACTGTATGACAGATGCAGGATGAAGAGAGAAGTTATTTGAGTGACGTTACTGAGTTCTTGTTTTTTAATGTAGAGAGTAGCGTTCACGATTTTTATACCGTGATGATAAAAAAACAAACAACAGAAAAAAACAAGCGACAAAATGATGTGATTTTCTTTTATATTACCATGTGGCCTTATATCTGTGTAATCCCTCAGTCGTTCAGGTATGTTCCATAGTGGTCCATGGTCTATGTGATCTTATACTTGTTCTGTTACAGCACTAAAGCTATTCAGGAAAGCTTCATTTCTGTCCTGTGAATGTGACTTTTTTTAGTATCGGTACTTCTGTCCGTGAATGTGACTTTTTTTAGTATCGGTACCTGCTCAAATGAGTATCTAGTTTTGATACTAGTTTTAGTATCAGTTAGTGTCTGATTTTCAATACTTAGACAACCCTAGACAAGAGTGTTCTTACAAATGATGTGGATGACAAATATGGAACGCACCGTATGTGATTGACCGCTACCCATTACACACATTCCACTGGCATCATCTGGCAATCATTCCATAGTTGCTTCCATTAACCAAAGCGTGTTGAATAATAATTGCACATTGACTACACAAAAGCCCATTTTGCAACCATACAGGCTATGACCAGCGAGTACATATACAGCTGCTAACTGCCACTGAAAGACTACATGAAGACAATTAACGTTTTTTTCCCCAGAGATGGAGGCTATCTAACTGCCTCTACTCTACTGTAAAAGTGCTCATGTTTACTGCGTTTTAATGCGGTTAAATGGAGTACCTGGTGTGTGGGTGCGTTGGGGGGAGGGGGGGCTTGCCTTGTGCAGCTGTGCCGGGTATCGTGAGCTCTCCCCCCCGTGTGGCTCCAGCAGCTGAACCAGTCATTTCCGATTACACTTATCGTCCTCCAAGAGCCCAAGAAGCACGGAGAAGTGTGGGAGGAGACCGGAGGATCTCCAGGCTGTGAAAATGTACACAAAAAATATAGAATATTTCAGCATTATTTAAGTTGAAAACAGCCAAAGAAAAGAGTTTGGTCACCTACGATATAATTACAATATAACATTTAGTGTTTTCAAGACATCCATACATTTTTTTTCTATGAGAGGTTAAGGGGGCGCTAAAGAGCCTTTTAACGGTGTTGCACATACCACCACCGCTTCACTTTTCTAAACAAGTTTAAATGTAGTAATCTCGTTTTAATGACTTATAAATGTGGAATTCTTTTTTATAGCCCAATTTTATGTGGTTGCCATTAATTTTTAGGAGGTTGATTTGATATTCCTCACGTACCTTATGTATTCCGAGCATCCTAATTATTCATTGAGATGAGGTTAAATGCACTTTTTACAACTAACAACAACACAACAACACAATGCTAACAACAACTAGCATGCTAACACGCCCTTCCTTACTATTCGGACAATAAAATACTTTCTAATTAGATGCAGACATCAGACAGCAGACCTGCGTATACAGTACATCTGTAATAATAATAATAATAATAATGATAATAATAATAATAATAATACATAACACTTGTATAGCACTTTTCATGACACTCAAAGATGCTTCACATAGTTCAAGACAGACAAAACACAAATGAAACAAACAGATAAAGAAAAGAAATTCTGTTATTTGAAGGCAGTTTTGAACAGGTTCAAATAACAGAATTTCTTTTCTTTAAGGCAGTTTTGAACAGGTGAGTTTTCAGGGTTTTTTTGAAGATGTTGAGTGTGGATGAGCCTCTGATGTGTGTGGGCAGGGAGTTCCAGAGGGTGTGGGTAGAAGCGGAGAAGGCCCTGTCCCCTCAGGTCAGGAGGCGGGCATCAGAGAAGTTTGGAAGGTGAAGCAAAGCAGTAAACCGTAAAGCAGACAGGTGGTAAGGGTGGAGTATGTGCCTAGACAGGTAGAGTTGGATGTCACCTGCAAAACAGTGAAACTGAAGGCTGTGGCGGTGGATTAAATGACCGAGGGGCAGGATGTAGAGTATGAAGAGGAGGGGGGCAAAAACTGAACCTTGGGGGACACCTTGAGTGAGAGGAGCAGACGGGGACTTGCAGTGGTTGATGTGGATGAACTGGTGTCTGTCTGTGAGGTAGGAGATGCACAAGGAGAGGGCGGTGTCAGTGATGCTGAAGATGGGGGAGAGGAGGATGAAGTGGTTGATGCTCTCAAAGGCGGCAGTGAGGTCAGGAGGATGAGGATGTTGAGATTGCCAGAGTTGGAGGAGAGCAGGAGATCGTTGGTGACTCGGAGGAGGGCTGTGTCAGTGCTGTGGAGGGAGCAGAAACCGGACTGGAAGCATTCAAACAGGTTATTGGTGCTGGGACAAGACAAGTTTTGCTCAAATACACGGAGAAAAAATCAAATAGGCTACAGGGGTTTCAATTAGTACTACATTATGACAGCAGTTCTATGTTTTCACTTTAACTCAACTTAAAAAATAAAAAGTACAAATGGCAAAAAGAGAAAAATCTGAAGACAGAAGAAAAAAAAAACAATTTTTGCTCATAGTTTGGTCTTGGACTTTGCAGTTACTAAATAACACTATGTTGTTGTCGTCCAAGGTTGTAAAACGTATTGTGCATCTTTAGCACAAAAGGGTATGGAAGTCAAGGACAAGTGTGTGCTTGCTGTATTGTTCTGGCTTCCGTCTATTGTTTTCATACATTACCATCTGAGCGTGAGAAGCACCACTGACAAACACATTCACACTGACTGCAAGGTTCAGTGCACGGTCTTTAGAGGGATTCATTATGCCAAAACAATGGCCGCATTGTTAGGCTACACTGTGCACTTTGAAAAATATTAAAAATAAATAACTACAATAAGACAATTACAAACATAATAATAAATAATTAGCCGTATAAAAGGACATATATTATGCATTATTTGTATTGTTTAATGCAATCACACAGAAATGCTTAGAACAAGTTCAGCTATGATTTGTGGACTTAAAAACTGCGCAAGGCTTTTCCTTGTGGTAAAACAATACTGGAAAATTTCAAACAGAGTGTTTTGTGACGGCTCAAGGAAAGTTGACTAACTACACAAGATTCATTGAACAAGTGTGAATGGAGCAAAATACTACTGCAGGTAGGTTTTTGATGAGGGAACAATGTTCTTCTTTTCCAGTGCTGATTAACGAAGGCAATTGTATCGTAACGTGTATATGGGCCTGGGCATGGATGCTACACATTTAAAACTTAAAACAGGCACCATCAAGTTGATAAGCTATTTCTAAACATTATATGCTAAATATGCTAAATTGCTAATTCAGCTGTATTTGCAACCAAACTTGATCTTTATGTTTGGAAAAAAAAGGACGATGAAAGTATTAGATATGTATTATTACAGTTTTGTCGGTACAATACTCGTTTCACTGTGGATGATGACACACTCTTACCAGCTTCAACCAGCATCTTCACAAAGTCTTTTGTTCATTGGTTGACATGCACATTTCAGACCAAAGCATGTTCATCTCTGGGACACAGAACCCGTCTCCTTCTGAGTGGTATGATAGCTGGATATTCCCATGGTCTTTATACTTGCATATAATTGTTTGAACAGATGAACATGGCACCTTCAGGCTTCTGGAAATTGCACCCAAGGGTGAACCAGACTTGTGCAAGTTCACAGTTCTCTTCCTGATATCTTGGCTGAGATTCCCATGATGTTACACAAAGAAGCAGTGTGCTCCAGGTGCCTCCTGATATCTGGCTGAGATTCCCATGATGTTACACAAAGAAGCAGTGTGCTCCAGGTGCCTTCAGATACATCCACAGGTGTGTCTCTAATTGACTCAACATTTCCATATGAATTATACACATATTTCTCGCTGGAAGTTGTATGTTGTGGTACAGATGCTTACTGAGAGACGTTTAAGTTTTTTATTTCTCACTAGATTTATGTTTTGTTTTTTTTTCTGCAGGAGGTGATGCAGAGGTCTTTGCCATCCCCTGAGTATCGCCTTCATCGGTGCTGCTCCATGCCATTTTTAATTATTCAAGAGCATAATTGAGCTAAGAGAGAGATTTTGGCAGCACAGAACTCTCCCCGCGTGCTTGTCATTATACATGGGGATTTTCATTTGTAAGTACAGGGAGGGAGGGCGGGAGTGTGTAGGCGAACAGACCAGGGAATTACAAATCCCCAACAAGATCACGCTGTCAGAATATATCAGCTAACCTCATGGTTATTCTCAAATAAAACTGCCTTTATTCCATTACGATTGTGTTTTGTCTGTTTAAAAGTTGACATTTGGATTAGCCGGGCATTTAGTACATTTAGTACATTTATCAGATGGAAAAAAATGCTGTTATATAATCAGATATTGACTATATTATGAAGTAGTGCATGCGTGTCATTAAAGAGGGGATATTTCACTTCTATGGGGTATTAATTATTAACACATATCACATTTTAATTGCCATGCTACTTTTTATTGTTTTAAAAATGCTATATTTGGCGGAAACAGCGGATTAAAATGTTTAGTTTCAGTTTCATTATTGGAGCTCTGAGTCCCCCCTCCCCTTGCTCCCTTCGCTCAGGAGAGATCACTAACTCAAGTGATACGCAAACATGCATGGATGACATCTAAAACCACATCAGGCATGTTTTTGATGAGGGAACGTTATAACACAGTAGAAAGTGAAAAAAGTTAATTTTGGTAAGATTCAGGATCAGTCATAAGTCACATCCATGAGCTCCTGATGAACAGGACATTCCTGCCATGAGCCTCACAGCTGACATACTGAGTTCAGAGTGCACTTGTGAGTGTGCTCAGCTTTACAGCACAATGGACTGACAAAGGGCTGAACTTGATCAAAGTGATCCTGCATTCCTAGGAATTTCCAGGCTCTCATACATGCCTCCTATCTCAGAGACATCGAAGAACATGCCTGTAGTGGATAATGGCAAAAGGAATGTCTGATATGAGTCAGTTTGGCTGTGAGGCACACACTTGAGCCAGCTATTAACGATGATGCTCAGATCAGGGCAGACTCCTGAATGTGATAGCCCCATGCAGAACGAGAGTGTAGCACTTCAAGTACTTGCCTCTTCTAACATGATGTGCTCATGCAGATTGGAGGGAAACCACACAGATTCCAGCACGATGTGTCGACCCACTGGAACAGTCCATTTTTCAGGCTGCAAAGTTCAGTGATCACAGAGAGAGAGGCCCATTCTGTACAGTGACTCTGTTGAGATATTGGAGAAAATTTAATTTCCATTTTCCTAAAGTTGCACAAATTACGCACTAAAAAGCTATCTGCTTCATGTACTAGCACTGACAGCAGGCTGAACCCCAGAGAAACAGAACCGCTTCAACAAACTACTGTTTTATATTTGTTTTTTACTCAATGTTAAATAGAAATGGCTCTCAGGTATTGATTCAAGAGGTAATTATGTTGTAGCCTGGAATATGCAAGTTTTTACTCCAATCAGTCATACTGACACATGAAGGAAGTGGGGATCGTGTACAAAATTGCGCTGTACAATAACCTATGTTTGGAATATATTGGCTTGAGACATACATTTTGAAAGAACAGGTATTGTTTAACCTTAACATACCACCTGCTATTGTGATTTTGGACTCTACATAAAACAAATTGAATTGAAAAGAGTTAAATCCAAGTTGAAAAAGAGCATAATGTGACAGATTATTGCTTTTTTTCTGCCAGAACATCCAAATAACGATGCACATTTTAGCACAGAGGACCCAGAGTAACCCAATGATCTGTTGACTGGAGTTATATTTACGGCTGCTCTTACATAACTCCTTCTCACGAACAGCTTTAGTTCGGCCTATGTGTTGGACCGTTGATTCGTCAAAATGACTCACCGCTTCGTGTCAATCGAGATGCCTGCCTGCGTGCGATGCTAGCCCGCTAATGACATTGTTATCATCAAGCCTTGACATGTTTTTTTGTTGATATATTTTTTCTCCGAACTGTATTGAATCATCGTCTCACACAAACACTTGTCTGAGGTCAGCGATATCCACCAAAGAAAGCAGACAGCAGCCGTAAACATGTCAACAAGAGGGTGAGTAAAATATGCACACTGCTTTATAAATAATGATTGAAGTGAAAATATGTGATTCATAATGATGGTTTATTTATCAAAGGTGAGGGTGCAGGATGCGTCAGCTGAGTATGAGACGGGAAGAATTTTGATGATTTATTGAACATTTTGTCAAAACAAGTATTTTTAAATTTTTTTATTTATGGTAATACAACCTAACATCTGACATGCATTTTCATTTTAAAATAAACAAGTACAAAATAAAATAACTTAATGGGGAAGGGTAATATTGTCAAATAACAAACCAATTTGTCATTTATTAATATTACAGCATTTACATGTAGAATAATTAGAGTACAATTATGATCCACACACTCTGCCTAAACGTGTATTATAAAAACAAAAGCATTAATTGGTTATAGGAGCCATATTATGGACTCATTTTCTCACTTTCTGTTGAAAAAATGTCACCCCTCTCTCTGTAACTGCTGCTGTCAGGCTCGTCATTTTGGTCTTAAAATGTTTGTTCTAACCCGCTCTACATGATCCTGGTGTTATTATATCGCTATTTTGTCCATAAATTAAAATATGAATATTAATAACAGGCCAATGAGCTGCCCACTTTCCTGTGGTTGCTCCCGCTATTGTTAAGAACAGGTTTGATTGACAGCGTTGCTAAGCACCCGCCCCTACCAAAACAGCAGGGGCGGGAAGGGGCATTACCTTCAATAACCTCGCTCCTGATTGCCCTTTTGGTTGATACACACGGTCGTATTTCCAAATTAGCTCAAAATTAGCCACTATAACTGTTAACCTCGATTGGCTTAATTTTGCTGGAGCCGAACGTCACGGTCACTTAGTCCACTTCTTTATACAGTCTAAGAACGTTTGCCTGGGATCCAGAATACACACTTCTTCAATACTTTATGAACATGTGAGTCTGGCACCGGTGAATCTCCCCGTTTTCAAATGGCCATGACTGACGGTCCATCCATATCGGAAAAAATAAAAGGAAAAAAATATCGCAGGGGGCTGAAAAACATCATGGATTTCTGCAGAATCAATGAGCGAAGCACTAAACTCTGTTAATCTGAGATGAGATAAATTAGGTTTTATTTGTAATTCATAGGTGACCAATGAGCTCTTTCATTTCGCAAAAATAAATCTGACTGCACGATCACATTTGGCCAGGCTTGAGACGCAGCGGAGCGTGTGGGGACCAGACTGATATTAATCTGTATAAAAATGTAGATAAATTTCATTCTGGATTTGTCAGACAATATGGACGTAACTAAATGGGCAAAATGTGAATGGAGCGTTTTTGAGCGCTTAGACACAAGCGCAAATGAAGCCAAATACAACTCCGTTTGTGTTTTTTTTGATAAGGGGACAACAGTACACACACAGTATGGTTGAATATATGTTCTTTAAGGGAAAAAAGCTTAAGTAAAAACTCCATTTTTGTCTATATAGTTACTGTTTGTCTAAGTAATACAAATTAAGCTACAACATTTTTACAACAAATGCGTGTCTTCAATGATAAGGTTCAACATGAGGGGTCTTGGGAATCCCCCACAGAGTTATATAAGCCCCTGTCCTCCATCTGAGATTACAACATAGTATCCTACAATGTTGTGAACGCACCCTATCAAAACCCATTGACATTCTGACCATTTAGAAATCCCACTTTTCATTTCGTTGAAGAGAACAGCAACGATCTTGTCAGCATTACCTGCCTGCATTCAATAACCGACATAACATCACATTTTTTTCATTCGTGGGTCACTACGCTCAATCCCACATCTTTTACATAACACAAAGATCACGTTTCAGACTTTCCCGTTGGCATGCCGTCTCCGTGTCACCGTGAGCGCGTTCTTCTTATCTGCTCTTCATTATAACGTATCATATCATAGCTCCGCCAACCACCGCGAGCCTGTCATCAGATGCCGCAGACTCCTAAATGGGAAGTCTCACTCTCGCTGTAATGCTTATCTTCCCATGCAAAAACACATCTCTTCAGTCTCTGCTGCTCACTGATTTACTATGTTCATTTCGCAGTCAGAGATAAGTACAGGCACAATGGGAGCTGTTGAGACCCGACCATATGTCAGCCATTCAGAATGAGAAAGAGGGGCCTGAGGAGTGAAGTCATTTGTACCACAATGCAGCCGAGTGTTAATAATGTGTTTGGGGAGGTTAACATATCCATCTACGTGTTGTCTAACTTTGTAAAGGCCACACCTTCTCACACCCACGTTGAGTTTTTATGTTATTTAAAGTGTCTGATTTTTTTTCTATATATTTGAGCAAAGTTCGTCTTGCCCCAATAGAGATAGTGTAAACCAGCTCTTGAGGTCGAAATGAGACTTTCAGTTTTATGCAGCTAAAACCTGGAACAGTTTAACTGAAAATTCAATGTGGAACAGTCTTCCTAAAGATGTGAGACAGGCCTCTACTTTGACAATGTTTAAATACAGCCTCAAAACAGCTCTGTTTAGCTGTGCAAATGACTTAAAGGTTTTTATTCTGCACTCTTCCCTTTTAATGTTCATTTTACGATCTTATTATTTATGTTTTGATTTGTTGTATTGTGATTTTAATGTCTTTTTTATTCTGTAAAGTACTTACTTACTTACGTACGAATTGTGCTATACAAATAAACCCGCCTTGCTGCATGTTGTCTGTATCTAATTTTAAAGCGCTTTATGGTCCGAAAATCAGGAAGTGTGCTTTTGGCCTGCTAGTTGTTGTTAGCTGGCCTCTAAAAATAGTGAAATGCGCTTATAAACTCATTACAATGCTTCAAATACATAAGGTAAATGAAAAATAACCTAACCTACACGTTTATAGTTTCTTGGACTCATCACACCAAGTGCCATCTCAGAATAAAAAAAGTTTAAAACACAGCTAAACTAAAGGATTAAATCCCTTCCGACCACCACTTATGCCCACACCTCCTTCACACTAGGCAAGTGTCTTGAAAGAGACAAGACCTCCAGAAAAACACACTTCCAAATCTTTTCTAAAGAGCCTGTACCTATTTATTTCCATGTGTCTGAGCAAAATGTGTCTTGCCCCAGTACAGATATATTGCATAAGCTCTTAAGGTCTGCTGTGTACTGCCTGCATCTAATTATAAAGCGATTTCTTGTCCGAGAAACAGGCAGTGCTCGCGCTAGTTGTTGTTAGCCTTACCACGACAGCAAACTCTGCTCTTGCCTCTGAAAGTTGTGAAAAGCACTTATAAACTGAATAATTAGGATTCTCAGAATGCATAAGGTAAGTGAGGAATAACTTTAGACCACTGCAAATGTTTAAAACGAACCAGTTCTGTTTTTTAGTTCACATTTTAAGACAGTAAAAATCAGGTACAGCGTCTTTAATGAAAAAAATGCAAAAATAAAATGCGAGACTACAGTCAGTATAAGAGAATATGCAACATTCTTTTTAGTAATTCTGCAACAGTCGCTTTTACAGGGTTAAAATCCCACCTTTGGTCCATGCACATGCCCTATTTTAGTAATCTGCTTTATACAATCACCTTAGTACGCACTTGTGTCCTTTCCATTTGATTAAATATTGAACATACAATTACTCTCTTTCATTAGAGCCTCTGTGAATTGAGACATAGCTGACTTAACTCAGCTATAGGAAGTAATTACATGTATTGTCTGTAACATTTAATTAACTTTTCAAACACAGACAGAATTGATTCTATTATTACACATGGACTAGTTTCCACATTCCAAGTACTTGAATTAGGACTTCCGCTGTATCTCCATAGCATGTGTGACATTTGCTTTTCATTACCGCTAATCTGTCAAGACAAGTGTCCCAGTCAATAGTTCATTCACGCTGATGATTCATTAATGCATTCTTTACTTGCACTGATTTGGTGAGACAAATGGGAAATTACATCTCTAAGCTTTGGAAACCACTGCATACATATTTTCTGTGTATGTCCCAATCCTCAAAGCCTCGGTCGACAGGAAGTCTTTACAAAAATGCCAGGACAGCATCACCCGCAGTATTAAAAAAAAGAATAGTAATCTGTATTAAACTAAAACCGTGGGAGCTATTGTCAAAAATGCAAAACTGAACAACAGAAGAAAATGGAGCAGTGCAATTATTAGAACAAGTTGCCCGACAAACTAAGACGGGACGCTTTTACTACGATTTCAAAAGATGTGAACGAACGCAAGGTGAACATAAAAACGCCACATAGGAATAGTCCGGTGTTTACCCAGGACAATATAACTGTGAGATGACAAGTTTTAAAGAACACATATGATGTATTCTTGTGGCTTTAATTCACTTTTAATTCACTTTTTATTTCACTTTTGGTCATCTTGGGATAAGTATTTGCCAACTTAAAATAATGTCCGCATTTGAAAAACATACTTTATAAACTTTACCTTTGTTTCCAATGAGGCATTTAGGCGCTGGAGCTCCTTCAGCTGTCAACTACGGGAATGAATAACCATAAATGAATAAACAATGCTATGCTAAGGTGCTGTGAACACAAATGGACCAGAGAATGAATCCGGTGATGGTTTATAGGCTTAAAACCTGCATAGAAGTCCGGGGTTTAGTCTAAGGGGACTTTCATTCATTTCTTCCTTACCATTCGTCTTGTCACGGACTATTTTTCCCAGTTTGATCGTCATTCTGGGGTTTATTACTCTCAGCACGCTATGGAAGCTTGTTTAGATCAAAAAGGCCAGTCAGCATTCACACCACAAGCAAACCACAGCGCAGTCCTCTCGGAACCGTACCGAGGCCACCTTCTGGACCAAATTAAACCGACCCGCTTTCGCACCTCCTCAAACAAACCGAACTTGTAGGTGTTCCAAACTCGAGTCCACTTAAATGGTGTAGGTGTGAAAGCCTCCTATGACACAACTAAACCTCCAAAAAGCAGTTTGCGTAGTATGTGTTCTTTATTTCTCCACAATGAAGTAAGCACCAAAGTTAGCAACTAGCACAAAAGTCATTATCTGGAACATCCGTACCTTTTCCGACAATATAGAGGCAATTCCATACCTTTTCAGACAACATAGAAACCATCTGTCAAATGACTTAAAATGGCATATTCAAAACTGCATGAAAAGCCGCAGTGTAATGAGACAAAACCACGTAGCTGTTTCGTTCTTTCCTTTACCTTTCAGCATGTGCTTGCATCCTGATGTAACTTTTCTGATTTCGACACACTTGGGGCGTAATCAGGCAGCAGATTGACCACACTCTGGTTCCCAACTCCTTGCATCAGTGACACAGAGTCCCCATTCAATCAGCTTGTTCACATCTTGTATGCACTCAAGCTAAAGTGACGTACCTGTCTGGGCCTCTCCTAATTGAGCAGATACATCACCATAACAACCAAGTTTTTTGCACTTACTCCGTTGCTTCATACCTGCAAAGACGTTCTCAAAATAGCCTTAATTTGCACATCATGCGGTGGATTTTTTTGCTTCTGTGGGGTATTAACTGCTAACACGTAACATATTTAGTTCACTATATTACCTTTTATTGTTTTGAAAATGCTATATTCGCCAAAAACGTATTAACATGTTTTATACGTTTCACTTCGTCTTGACGCTCTGAGTCCCCCTCCCTTTGCTCTTCACACTAAGTCACTCCATAATCAGTGTTCATCCCACTAATGAAGCTACTGCACATCACATCAGGTTTGTTCAGTTGTTCTGTACAGTTTTGTATGACGGTTTTGTATATTTATGGATCATTGTTATGTGAGAGCATGGGTGACGTAGGCTTGTGAGCTGAGTATTGGACAGAATCTTACAGCAGACTGTAAGGGGGGTTTGAACAGGGCCTGGGAGAGATTGCTAAATTACTGAAACATGTATGGATGACATCTAAAACCTCTTCAGGCATGTTTTTGATTATGGGCCAACGTTATAACATGGTAGACAGTTAACAAAAAAAAAAAAAGTTGCACAATACCCCCTCTTTAATATGGTTCGCGTGTGGCACATAAGGACCCTCCGTTCACGTCCCCATCCCCCCTTGCCTCATTGGGTGAACAAGATTAATAGCACTCTGCCCGAACGGCATCAGTTAGCCAATGCTAGCTGGTATTTGTCTTTACAAGATCGTATCGACTTTTGGGAGATCATGCAGAAAATGAACTGTCATGTGCACAGAAGCGGACTGAATGGAGGGCGCTAATACCTTTGAACAGGAACAAGGCGGGGAAATGGATACCACAGTGGGGCTACTGAGACGCACCCTTCAGAGTAGAAATTGGCTTCTTCGGCTTATTAAGTGCAGGTACCTGTTTCTTGTATGGAAATATCTCTTAAAAGGTCTTGTCGAGAATAGTGCGATGTTTCTGGCTTGTTCCGCGGTTTGGTTACACTGAGAAATAGCGTCATTATTTCTGCCTCTGCATGCGGATGGATGGGCTTTGTTCTTGGTAAATGGGTACACACGCGGAGATTAGCGCCCAAAACTCCGAACGGCCTTTGATTCGTGAGACTTCTTTGTGGCGGAGATACATTTTGCAGACATCAGAAAGCCACTTTTACAACGCATTACAAGAGTCGTTCCACGTAATGGCGCGTTTATGGCGCCGTGCGCTACACTTCAAAGACAAAGTAACTGTTATTTTTTAAAATTTCAGCAG
>KN484470.1:74467-113199 GCA_000787095.1 Periophthalmodon schlosseri
TTGATAGAAGAATCATTTGCAAAGGCGAAAGCTAATTATGCGCTCGGAGTGACCCCTGACTTTGAAAACTTACCAGAGACTGGACGCAAACTTGGGGACTGTCTTTCTTTTAAAACAAACCAAAAATGCTAGTTTGTTTTGAAGTGTTTTTCTTTTTATTTCAAAAGTTGTAGCTTCATAAACTGATGTCACACCAGTGGTTTGCCCTCCTCTTCAGGCATTTAGTTCAGCAAACGGAAGAAAAAAAATATCTTTGAACAAAACATTGGGAGGTTTGTTTTTCTTTTAATATTTTGAATTTTGTCATATTGCAAAAGGTGTTTAAAGAACACCTTGTCTGTCTCTCCTTTGTCATAGGCATCTGAAATACTGCCAATGCTTCACATCATTGAAAATAGTTTTTTTAATTGCTGTTTCTTTTTCTTCCTCCATCAACCAAGCCTGTTATTTCAAAGAATAGTTGTTTTTTTCAAGGTATTAACAATAAACCAGTAATTGAATAAATGCAAGATATGCAAGTTGCACGTCATACTGTGGAACATTCCAGGCCAAGCAAGAACACCTCCATGGAGACAAGCAGGTGCACCCTCCACCAGAAAAGTTACATATCCATATATATTGTATTAGCAGCTCTTGAGGTCAAAATAAATCCACTGTGTAGTGTTTACATCTAATTAGAAAGTGCGTGTTATCATCATGCTAATTGTTATTAGCTTTACCGTGACGGCAAAATTCCTCTCTGAGAGTTGTGAAAAGTGCTTGTAAACTCATCATGGTGACTAATTACGATCCTCTGAATGCATAAGGTAAGTGAGGAATTACTTTGGACCACTGCAAACCTTTTAAAATTTACTGGTTATGTTTTATACGTTTTTAAGACTGTAAAAATCAGCTACGGCGTCTTTAAGTGGAAGCAATTCAAGAAACAATCTTATAATTCAATGCTGCTAAAATCTGCAGTCACTTGCCATTCTTACCATATATCACCATCCATTTTTTCCGCTATCCATAAAGAGATCCCATCAAACAGTCTGAAAATGCAAGTTGAGTCTGGGGCAGATTTTTGACAGAACACTGCCGAATCGACCCGAGAGATGAAGAGAACAGACCCGGCATTTGAGCTTTAGAGCGTTCACAGCCGCCCAACAGAGGGTCGAGTGACTGGCCCGAGAAGATAATTGCGTCTGAAGAAAATCCAAACACTAGGAATTTTATCAGCAAAGCGCCTTCCTCTTTTGCCGATAGCGCCGGGTAGGAGCTGTGGTGTAGCGTACAGGTGGGGAGGCTGGGAATGTCATTACGGAAGGGTCAGTGCACAGCTGATAACCCTGGACGCTCTTTTATTTCCTCCATTTTGTTTATGCTCTCCACCCGGTTGCGTGCTTGATGAGGTAAACACATTGCTCCCCTGGTGTCTAAAATCAATTTCCGTATTCTCGTCCTCAGACACCTGACAGGCCCCGTGGCGCTGCTCCGTGATGGGGCCTAGAGGAGTGTTCTGGCCCTCACCTCTCAGGCTTGTCAAATGCGTAGGAAAGGAGTAATGATGAAGAAAGGGTCTGCTGTGTACACGAGTGAAGATTATAGACAGATTTTGGGGGGATTTCAAGGCACTCAAAACACTTTCTATTGTGTTTGGCCTGTTCATTCATTCCATACTGAGTGGTGGTAAGCTACCTCTTGAAGCCACAGTATGTCACTTTTTAGACAAAAACTAGAATAAAATAAAAGCTTTTTTTTATCATTTTGTTTGTAAAAATGTGGAAAAACATGCTTCCTTACTCTAGGCGGGCTTGCGTCTCCATAAATCTGACTGTTACTTGGCTTAGAGGGCCTCCTGCTTGTTTCCATGGGAATGTTGTTCCTTTGGCTATAATCTTCCACAGTAAGGCATAAAATGTATCTGTCTCAATGGAGAATGTTCAGAAACTTTCTATTTCCATGGACTCATGCATGAGACGTCCCACCATCAGAAAGTTACGTCTACAAACCATGTTATGTCTTGATATGTCTTGGTATGTTTTATCACCACTTGCCACTACTGTATATGACTGGTCACTATGTTTGTCTGTCTTGCATTAGATAAATTTAAAAGGAAAAAAAAGTTACAAATTGCAACTTTAAGCCACAGTTGTCCTATAGAAACGAGGCTGCCATTCTGCGCCATCGGTTCATACGAGCACCACCAATTACATATTCACTCACCTCATTCATTCATAGACAAGATGGGTGAAATGTCTTGTCCAAGGACATAACGACAGCATGGGTTGGTCAGAGTTGGAATTGGATGAATAATCTAACGACTTCCACCCTGAAAGAGGAAAACTTTTTTTCTATAAAGGTGTTCGCAACCCTGATATCAACTGTTTTTGAAATTACTGACTGATACTATTCATGCATTTTCAAACGTCTGTGTTTTCTCTGATGCCAAACAAAAAATCAAACAGTTTGTAAGTCATCCAAGATTTAAAGAGGGGGTATTATGCGAAATATTTTTTTAGCTTTCTAAAGTTGTTCCCTCATCAAAAACATGCATGAAAAGGTTTTATATGTGATTCATGCTGGTTTGAGTAATCTGTGATCTCTCCTGGGCTGTATTTGAACTCTCCTTATAGTTCGCTCTAAGATTCTGTGCAAAGCTCATCCCATAAGCCTACGTCACCCATGGTCCCACATGGCAATTTTTCATAAATATACAAGAGCATACACTACAACTTCACAAACCTGATGCAATGTGTGATAGTTTCATTAGGGGGATGCACGCTGAGTGTCAAACAATGAAACTAAACTTATTAAACATATGTTGTTTTCTACAAACATAGCGAAACAATAAAAGGTAACATGGGGATCTAAATATGTTATGTGTTAGCAGTTAATACCCCATAGAAGTGCAATACGCCATCTTTAAAAATAAAATCATAGTATAACATTCCCTTAACTTTTGGAAAGACATTCAGAAAATTGTATTCAAGGATGTTTCATTGTTAATTCGTGCCAAAAAGACAGCTGAAATAAAAAGTTGACTGCACACTACTTCCCCCTTGTCTGTATTACATTGTGTTGCAGTGAAGGCCGCAGACCAGGCAGATTTTGGCTGAGCTCTGGTCCACTGAGACTTGGTAAACTGGGTTGAGAGGACAGGCGTACCCTAAACTCTTTGAAACTAATGAAACATTCTGGAACACAACTAGCAGGCCACTGCCAACTGCTGTCCGTGACCTGAGCAACCTTCATTTCTATTTATTTACAGCCCCAGTTCACAGATAATGGGCTTATTTATTACAATTTAATTACAATGCGCACCATATTTCATCTTTTAATAGACTATAATGGCTCATTCAAAGCGTAAATGCTTGTATACACAGTAGTATAGACTGTAGTTAGCTAAAAACTGCAGCATATGAAGATTTATTGATTTACTCACTGCTTTCTTTGGCTTGAATTTATGTGGCATATTTCAAGTAATGATTAATAGATGTTAGCATGGGACACAACGTGATTTTAATAGATGATGGAGATTATTTGCAGATAGTGTCGTTTCATAGCACAGAATTGTCACAAGTTTTTGATGGAAGTTCTTCTATACAACCTGGTTCTGTAATAGCGATATAACTCCCAAGATCATTTTTAACTTTTAAAGGGGCTTGCTTTCGTCAAACCATGATACACAGAGATAGTTAAAGGCTCTGTACCTGAACAAAATTTAGCTTGAGCAAAATTTGTCTTGCTACAGTACAGATAATACTGTGTAAGCAGCTCTTGAGGTGAAAATAAGTCTGCTGTGTGCTGTCTGCATCTAATTAGAAAGCATTTATTGTTCGATAATCAAGAAGTGCGCATTAGTATGCTAGTAGTTGTTAAAAAAGAATAACTTTGGACCACTGCAAAAGTTCTGTTTTTCACGTTTTCAGGACAATAAAAATTAGGTATAGTGCCTTGACGTTCATACTGTGGAAAGTCATTTTTCACTTTATGAATACATCCCTAGATCTGGATTCTTCATAGAGATAAATGACTTTTTCAAATAATCGTTGAGATAGTTGACTAGGCCTAATTGAAAAGAAAAAAAAAATCTCAGACTAGTTGAGTACAAAAACATCTTCTCAACTGGTTATAATTTAACCTGTGTAGCCCTCTGAATTCTACACATGAATCTGGGATGGCTCTCGCTGAAAGAGTTTGGAACCAGTGATTGGAGCGTTCATACAAATTCTTCACATTGATTGGTCAAAGCATCATAACAGTGGACCAAGCTGAAACTTTAGCTAAATCCAATTGAGAGAAAAGCACATGCGTCTTACACCCATCCACAAATGCACAAAGCACTTCCCTTTAGTTTTTCAAAAACAAAATAGTCTGTAGTTCCTCTAAAATAGGCAGAAGTATGTCTGTCAGCGTCACTATGTTTGTTTTGGTTCGCTGGCTTCCGTACAAACCACAGTGCTGCCCAGAGATTGGTTAGTTTCCACACAACTGGTGGTGTGGGACCTATCACATGCAAACGATTCAGCTGGAGCTGAACAAGATAGATTCTCAAGAGTTTGAACTCACAAAAAACGCAAGAATTTGTCTTGTTGGCAAGGCTAGTTATAATTTCCATTGTCCGCAAAATTTTTAAGGCAGAAATTTCTACTGAACTGCTTCCTCACATTTTCAAATTTGACAAACAGTCATCCAAAAGACAATAATTGGCCATAAATTATGTATGCAGGCTCCGGATAAAGTGGTCTTTCTTGAATCTAAGAGAGTGCTAAAGTGGAAATGAGTTTGTCCTCTGGGTCACACTCTCATGTCAGCCTCATATCAGCCATTATTTGTGGTAGAAGGAGCCGTGCCAGATGCGGGACGATCTGATCCGCTGGCACATGAGAGGCGTAATTACTCGGTCACCATGACACATGGCCACTTAAAACACTAAAGTCTAACAGCACATGATTGCATTCATTTCAGCCCAGTGTCCAGGGAGAAACAAGGACTTTTCTTATTAATCCCTGAGACCTAATACGAGTGGGGAAATAATTGGGGAAATTTTTTAAGTAATACTGTCACTGTGTGATAATAGATGTCTTATATTACGCTAATCTAAGGTAGCAACATGTTTTGCAATACATTAATACATTGCCATGGAATACTATATTGTTATATACTATACTATATTGTTATATTGTCTCATAGCATTATTGCCATATTATTATTTTTCAAAAAATAAAAAAAATAAACTGCCTATGTCAATAAGATGACTGAGGCAGTTTGTGGTTTTTGGCTGTAAAAATCTTTGTGATTGACCAAGGATGGATCCAATGAGGAGCCCCTCACAAACTCGCTGAGAGTAAAGAGGCATGTTTTTCAGTAGTGCGTTAAAATGAAATATAAAAGGTCATTAAATATTTCTGAAAATTGTTTTTTTCGACAAACTTTTTATCACTTAATCAACTTTTATGATTTTAACTAGTTTTTTTTTTCAATACAGCACAATACAGCACTTCCACATAAGATCAGACAGGATCTCAGACAAATATCCTGAGGTGGATCAAATGAAATAACTTTAACAAACCACACACATAAAAACAAAACAAACAAGCAAACAAACAAAAACAAATCCAGGTTCCAGGTTCCTTTACCACAAAAACATGTATGTTGAGAATACGGGTCAAGAACTCCCCTGAGAATCCCAAATATCAGTGCGGTTATCATGGTTAATAATAGAATAGAATATATACATACAAATATTGCACCTAATCATGCAAACTCTACAGAAGAAGGCTGTACAAAACCATGCTCGCTGCTGAGGGCATCTCCATATTGCTTTGTGAACAATGTTTATTTATGTAAATGGAGCGCCAACAGATTTAGGAAACAATGGCATGTTTAACAGGGGAGGTAATTGAGCAAACACTCGTGAAAGAATGCAAAATGTCACATTTGCATTTACCACATGCAGCGTTTCACCTGTTGAAGGCTCATTTATGGAGTAGCACTGGTTACTCGTGAAATTCCCTCTCCCACTTTTACTATTGTGAATGATCTAATAGTGCCAAAATATGCATAATAATCCATAGTAATAAGAAACGAGTAATGACATGAATTATAAATAATTACTTCAGTGAATGTAATGTCTGAGCTTTTGTTGCTTGGATGCAGCGTTTCTCTCATTAACATCAGACTTTTATACCACATATACCACAGAAGGTTTAAATGGAATGTTTAACTGCATCATATGTCCTGCCCCATTTGATCTAATATATTTCAGCCTAGGCTTTATTGAATGAGTTATCTTTGGCTCTCAGACCCCGGCAGGACACATTGCGATGAAGGGCGTGCCAGTTAGATAATGTTTAGGACATTGGAGGTGGTAGAGGTGAGGCTGAAGTGAGCGCAGGGACGATGAGGTGATGCGGAGCCGAGGGGGTGTTATGGAGGTGGTGGAGCGCTACAGGAACTGAAGCGGCCGTGCGTCTGCGATGAGGGCTTAAATCGGGCAGACTGGGCGCCGGTTGGACGAAGAGGAGGTGGTGAAGGCTGAGGAGCAGGTAAACTCTTGAGAAACGGGGAGTAGACGGGAGTGGAGTTAGGTTTTCCAGGCTGAATTTACGCTAACTCCATTTAATGAGCTTCTAAATTATATAATTAATTTTTATTGTATTTTTTTTATCAAGGAAAACAGTTGGAATAGGTATTTTTATCATGCAAATGTACAGAAACAAAATACATTGAGGAGGTATCGCTTTAACAATCTGCTCTCATGAAATGGCTATTTAGGATGGTTATTTATCAATGCGGTGCAAACAGATGGTTGAGCAGCTCCGGAGAATGAAACATATCAGCACGGAAGAAAGCACTAGTACTTTTTTTACAGGTGTAGTGTGGAATGAGGAGTGAAAGGGTAGGGCCATCCAGCAAATGATCAAGGTGAACCCACGCCGAGATGGCACCTACCGCATATGTCAAACGCCCGGCGAGCACTTCCTTCTGAGAGTTTAATTCTCATCTGCCCTGCACCTCAGTTTAAAGGGGATATATGATGTGAAATCGACTTTTATGAGCTTACTCATAGTTGTACTTGCATGATTGAGTTGAGGTTTGAGTGCTTGTAAATTGTGATTTTCACCTACCCCTTACCCTCCCCCACTTCTCTGTATTTACTAGCAATTATACAAAAACAATACGGTTTGAATAGGGTGCAAAAATATCACGTTTTTAACAGCAGAAAGTTAAACCCGTAAATGAAAATCCACTGCTTGCTACGGTGAAATGCCACTATGAACCAATCAGGCCTTTCAGTTCTGTGATTTTGAACAGTCAATGGACCTGTTTCTGTTATTTACAATGAGCAAAATGTAAAATAATGATCTACATATGTAATCGCTTTATATTAAATACAGCATTTTGAAGCCCTGTACCTGCTACTGTGTCACATGATCGCAGTTTATTTTCTACACTCAAAATGACACTATAGCATAACCTCGAGCCTGTATGGTTAGAGGGGGTCGTGTGGCGTCTCTGTCTCTGAGTAGGATCACTCACGGCTGGGACTGAACAGTTGGAAACCAGCCCGATCTTCTGCAAAGTGCACCTAAGCAAGCTTTATTTACTGCCAACGCACGCTGCGACAAATGAACCCAGCACGGGCCCATTAACGTGTAATTAGAGAGGCAACAAGACAAATATTTAACAAGGCTTTCTGATCATTAGCTTTGCCAGGAGGGCCGTGTATGGTGTTTAAACCGCTGTGATGTGAGACAGATTTTGATCAAGTGACGCATTTCACGACGCCATCTCACAAAGAGAAAATTAGGTTTTGGTCGTGTTTAAGAAAGCAGAGTAAAACTTTTTTCTCATGGTGTGAATTCAGTGTATTTGGTGCTATAGCTGTAACCTGAAGAAAATCTCGCAGGATTACGTGTAACCAGCCAAGCACAGACGCGCAAAAGACACGCAGACTTCATTCGGTCCCTTAAATCACTTCGCTGACCTTGACTTGTATGGATATGTATTGTGTGCTAATGGTATAGTCAGGATGGCCATAGGTGCAGATTGGCAGCCACGTCTCTGTCGTTCTGCCTTAAGGACAGCTGCAACCGTATGAGGAGTAAAAGAATGGTAAACAACTTTGATATAACCAGTGAGAGATAAATCCCGCGAGGCCATATTGGATCTAAGACACTGAAACGAGGTGAGATTTACATGTATTATTTTTACATCGTAACATATTTTCTTATTTTCGTTAAAAATAGCGGCTCCGTGACAAACTCCTACACTCTGTCACGTGTAAAATAGCATATATTTGTTGCGGGTTGAAAAAAGAAAATTACCCCATGATCACTCTGGAGATTAGAGGGACGATAATCTTGTGGCACAAGATCTTGACCCATCCCCACTTATTGGTATTCATTTTTCTTGAAAATGGATGCATAAAACGGTGTACATGAGAGTTTCTTGGCTGAAAAATCAATTCTTTAAATGGAATGTCTGATGTAATCATTTAATATCCATGTCAACTCAATAAAAGTAATAATGGTTTTGCAGTGACTTTAAAGCGCCCATATTGCACTATTTTCTGATCTATGTTCTAATGTTGTTTCCTCATTACACACCTGGAGTTGTGTTTTGTTTCATTCACACATGTTTAACACACAAACCCTGCATATTTAGGCTGAGTTCTTCTCTCAAACAGAAAACGCTCTGTTCCACCTTGTGATGTCATTTAGTAATACTAATAGTGTTTTTAAACTCCACACACCTTCACTAGAATCATTTGGATAATTTCAGATCTGGAATTGCTAATCTCTACTGAAGAAAAGGTAAAACGTAGCTGTCAACTTGAAAACAACCGCTACATGACATCACAAGGTGGAACAGAGCATTTGGAGCTTTGGAGATGTCGACAGACTAATAATAGAGGATTACTCAAACATGTGTGAATGAAACAAAACACAACTCCAGGTATGTTTTTGAGGAGGAAACAACATTCTAACATGGCTTAAAGCTCACAAGAGTCAATTTTGTGTAATATAGGACCATTAAAGAGTTTGCTACAGTTTCATTTATTATTTACTATGCAGCAATATCACCTGATCTGGTCTAATCTCGGAGGCTAAGAAGCTAAGTAGGGCTGGGCCTTGTTAGTACTGGGATGGGAGACCAATGGAAATACCGAGTGCCACGTTGGGGCAGCAGTGGCTCTAGTGGAAACTGTTGTTGCGTCGAGGCAAGACACCTCATCCACAATTCCTAGTATGAATGTGGTATGAGTATCTGGAGAAGAGCTATATAAGACGAATGCATTGTTATTGTTATTATTATGCATGCTCCTGCAGCCACATCCGCCCTCTGACAGACTGATGAGAAGTGCCCGCCAAACTATGCACTGGTCTGAGCCTGGATCAACCGTAACGCTCTGCCACTGAACCAATGTTGCTATATAAAATTTAACCTAAAAAACAAAGTCTACAGACAACAAACTTTGGAGTATTTGAAGTTTGACTGAATGATATGGAATTTTTGAGGATTCAGTCTTGTTTGCCAACATCACAATCCATTTCTCCATAAGAGTGTTTGAGCCTTGACAGATTTAAGCTACATGAAAGAATCTCCCCACCGTTTTTCCCTCAGTGTGAAGTGGTAAAAGTTGGGTTTCACAGGGACCGCATTAGAAGAGCTGATACCTGCACTCTCCGGGATTTAAACACAAGACATCAAACGCAGGTCGGAAACACTAACTTTTCATTCACGACTTTTAGGATTGATCTTATTAAAATGAATGCAGCGGCAGTTACTATGGCACTGGCAAATCCTTCCTATGTTTCACGATGGTTAACTCAAACGTGCTCTGGATTCGGATTTCCCCTTTATATTTTTCTTACCTGAGGAGTGAGTAGAATTGCGTCCGTCCATTCGCTTCTCGGTGGTAGTTTCTCATGCTCCGCGACATCCCCCATAATCCCTTGCTCTGTTCCCATTTGATGTCATCTTTCCTCGAGGATTAGCGCCGCTGCCCTGAGGGATTCAGATAACCGTGCCTTCCAGGAACAGTCAATGAAAACAAGAAACAAAACTACAACCCGGTACTTATAAGTTTCACTTACTCATCCAGCTGTCAGGCAACTTACACTAAGCTGAGAATGCTTTATCTAGGATTACGCTATAACAAACATGTCATTATATACATGCCCTCTGCTGAACTACTGGTACTAGAGTTAAAGGTCCCATATTACACTGTTTTTTATCTGTGTTATAATGTTGTTTCCTCATCACAAACATACCAGGAGTTCTGTGTTGTTTCATGCACTGCTGTTTACTTGAAAACTACAGCTTCATGACATCACCAGGTGGAACAGAGCATTTTGAGCTTGGGAGATGTAGACAGACTGATAATAAAGGGTTACTCAAACGTGTGAATGAAACAAAACACAACGGTAACAGCAGTATAACATGGCATAAAGCTCACAAGAGTCAATTTTGTGTAATATAGGAGCTTAATTTGGTTCTCCAATCGAACAACTTTTATATAAAAACACTTACGTCTTATTTGTCGTAACTAACTGATGTTAATCTAATAGTGGAATCCAATTGTTTTTAGCCAAAGTACACTGTCCTTTGCATTTGACCCATACTTTTTTGACATTTTGACCATGTTGTATTGTTGTCCCCTCGTCAAAAACATACCTGGAGTTGCACTTTGTTTCATTTATGCTTATTTCATAAATCCATAAATCCAAAATCTGAGCATTCGAAAATGTTCTGATCACATATCACCTGTTTATTTGTATCACAGATAAAACTCTGGACTTCTCCTGCGCTGTTTTTAAGTCCATAAACCCATCACTGGACTCATTCTGTGGTCAAATTGTCTTCATAACGAATGCATTCACGGAGGAGAAGAACTTTGTTTACTTTCCCATTGTTCATTCTTGTTGCTGACAGCAGAGGGAGCTCCAACGCCTAAATGCCTCATTGGAAATGGAGGTGAAGTTTATAAAGTGTGTTATCTGTATGCAGACATTATTTTAAGTTTTTAACATTGTTGTTGGGGGAACCAGTCAATAGTTGTGTGTAACCAAAGGGAGAGCCAAATGACATGTCTGATGGATCTGCCAAATCTGTCAAACTGGTCACACCTGGGAACAACAACCGATAAGAGACACGTCACACCAGTCGCTTGAAACATCTAACAAATGCAGAAGTTTGACCGCTGAAACGTGACAGGTAGTTTAACCTTTTTAATCTTAAGATTAAATGGGTATTCTAAATATAAAACAAATCTTCAGATCTTGAGACAGACACAGGGAGAAAATATAAATTCCACACAAAAGGACAAAGGGCCCCACACAGTTTAGACCCTATTAAGATATATAGTCACTCAGTCGCTCAATCTAGCTGAGACCATAATGTTACGTCTTTACTTATATGTGTATTATTAGCACTATGACTGAATACTGAGCTGCTTAAGTAGTAGCTAGCCAAATCCTGCAGCTCTCCGCTCACTGTATCTGTGAGCCTTGACAGTGAGCGCAGAGGGGATGGCCGCGGGCTACAGCCTCATGACTGCTGCTCCGCTGTTTGGATAAGAACACTATTCACTCCACTACATACTGTACCTATGTGTGCGCTCTCCCCCTCTCCCCACGGGCTCTTCAGCGCCTGGTAGCTCACCTCGGAAAGCCTTTTAGAACGCATTCCAATATTAAAAATAATATTTGCCCACAAGCCCTTCTGTATGAGGATTAAGCTCTAAAGCCTGTGACAGAACACCACTATGATAGAAGTTTATCTGTTCATGTACATGAGGAGACCGGGGGAGGTGAGAGAGAACATTTGTGCAGGTGAGATAACACACTGTACCATACTGTGCTTTGACTTCAGCAAAGAACCAGAGATAAGATATGTGCGAGTTGAAAATCTAAATAGTCAGCGTGAGACTATTAAACTATATAAAGTCAAGTTAGAATGAATCTTGGAAACTGTGCAGCAAGTGTTTTTACAAAGACAGTCGGACTATTAAGGTGAAAATCTAAACACTTAAAGAGGAGGTATTATGCAAAATCGATTTTTTTGAGCTTGTTATAATGAGTTTGCTCCTCAAAAATATGCCTGAAGAGGTTTTAGATGTCATCCGTGCATCTTTGAGTAATTGTGCAATCTAATACGTTGTTTTCGGTGGATATAGCATTTTCAAAACAATAAAAGGTAACATGGTGATCTAATGTTAATACCCTATAGAAGTAAAACCCCCTTTTTAATTTTTCTGACCACCAACTTGGCTCCATAAAGATGCTATTACTTTTCCTAATGTTCCACAGCGTGGTAATAAAGGTATCGATCACACATTTATTTCATTGAGAGTGGTTTTACTGCTCAAAGTTGCAAACCATGCACCCTTACTACGAGTGAAGTTGACTTGTACAGCCATAATGCCATGTTATGTTACAATAAAGCAAAATGTAATAAAATTAGCTCTTCATTGTGTAATGAAACCACATTTGTAAAATTTAACTATGCACTGGAGCAAAATCTGTTTGCCCCAGTACATATACATATATTGTATAAGCAGATCTCAGGGCAGAGAGGAGGCCGCTGTGTGCTGTCTGCATCCATTTATAAAGCGTTTTATTCTCAAGAATAAGATGTGCTGTTAGCATGTTAATGTTTGTTAGCATTACTGTGAAGGCCAATCTCTGTTCTGACCTCTGAAAGTTGTGAAAAGTGCTCATTAGGTGAATAATTATGATACAGTGATGTGGTAGGAAAGTCACGTATAACTTGCTGTAAGTTACTGCAGACAGAACAGAGTGTTCTTTTTTCCATAATTTTAACACAGTAAAACCAGGTAAGCACCTGTAACAAACAACACCTAATACACTTTGAGACAAATTGCTACAAAATGTGGGCCACATATATTTTGTCCACCAATATATGTTATGTATAACTAACCAAAAATTGGCCTCCATTGATTTATTTTATGTATTTATTTATTTTGCACTTATATAACATATAACAATAAAAAAAGGACACAGTATTTAAAGAGCAGGTGCAGGAAGAGGCAAAAAACCCAAAAGGGCTTTAATTAAAGCCTCACCTTATGAATACATAGAATTGTAGCCGTGCATTACTTAAAAATTACATCAATTTATTTTATTTTTTTTAAGTCATTAAATTAAAATATGGATTAAAATTCAATGAAACAACAATTGAATGTTTATCAACATCATGAAATATCAAACATTTCCTTAAACTCTTTTTAAATGACGTTTCTGATCTGCCGTCACGAGCCCGATGTGAAAATTGGCTCCACACTTTACAGCCTCTGTTTCAGGCAAAACTCAGCTTTTGATGTGACACAGTTTGAAACATGTAAATTGCAGTTTTGTCGAGAACTGTATCTATGAATCTCTGCATTAGTTTTGAAGTAAAATGTGAATTGTTCAGTGATGGTGGTTCTGTTATAAAGAATGTTATACATAAAAATACAAATTTGATAAATATTCATATCATAAATATTCAGAATGCTAAGTTTGCAGAATAAATTAGCAGAAGATGTTAGCGGTACGTTTGTTCGCAGTTCGAACAAAACGTTTTTGCACCATTAACATTTTTATGGCAAATTAAAGGCCCTTATGTCTTAAAAACGTGAAAAACAGAACTAGTTCATTTTAAATGGTTTGCAATGGTCCAAAGTTATTCCTCTCTTACAGAACATCCTAATTATTCACAGCAATGAGTTGTGAAAAGTGCTTTTCACAACTTTCTGGCAGAGCAGAGTTTGGCCGTCGTGATAATGCTCACAAACGTTACAACTGGAAACTGGTTAACGCGCACTTCCTGATGATTGGACAATAAAATCCTTTCTAATTAGATGCAGAGAGCACGCAGCAGACTTATTTTGACCTCAAGAGCTGCTTATACAATATATCTGTACTAGGGCAAGACAAATTTTACTCAAATACATGATTTTAAGTGATACTGGTTGCAGTCAAATTTACTTGTACCCATTAATTTAGTGCTCCAACCTGCCTCAACAACAGAGCGCTCATCTGGAGTGGATAGAACCATCTCTGAAATGCCTCATGCCATGTCTGAAACATTCACTTCGCTCTCACTTTGTCGTCTGCGGAAACAAGCGGCGCCGCGTCCGCTCTGCTTTGTGTCACCGCATGTCGTCAGTGAACTCTCCCATCGCGCTCTCCCCGTTCCGCCGCCTCCCGCAGCCCGCCGTCGGTGCGCAGTGGAGTCAGAACACACAGGGTTTAATGAAGAGTAACAAACTAAACGCCATTAAAGCAGCAGACTCATGTTTTTCTATTGGCGCTGACACCTCGGCCCTCGGTCAATACTCGGATCGATACTTGGACGATGCTGAAACCAACATTTTTAGATGATGCCAAACATAAATCATTGATGTCATGCCTGAGTTATTGAGCGCGGATAGTGAAAGAATCAAAATGTACACCCACTCTGATAAGACCAAACAAATGAGAGAATTCTGTGGTCATTGTGAAGTGGAAACAGAGGGAATATTAGATAAAGCTTTTCATTGAAGTTTTAAAGTGTGCATGTGTTTAAAAAAATACAGTTTTAATGTGTTGTTTGGTTGATTCAGAAAATAGCTCAATATCATTGGAAATTCTACTCACATTTGATGAGAGATGTGTCTGGCAACGGCAACTGCTACTACTACTACTACTACTACTACTACTACTGCTACTGCCTTTACAACCATTTCTACTGCTACTACTTCTACTGCTACTGCTACTGCTTTTACAACCATTACTACTGCTACTACTTCTACTGCTACTGCTACTGCTTTTACAACCATTACTACTGCTACTACTTCTACTGCTACTGCTACTGCTTTTACAACCATGACTACTGTGACACTTCTACTACTACTACTACTACTGCTACTGCTTTTACAACCATTACTACGGCTACTACTTCTACTATTACTACTACTACTACTACTACTACTACTACTACTACTGCTAGTATTACTACAGCTACTGGTTCTACTGCATTCTACTATTACTACTACTTACTGCTTCTACCACTATTGCTGCTACTATTACTACTACTGCTACTACTGTTGATACTACTACAACTACTGCTCCTACTGTTGCTACTACTCATATTACTGCTACTGTTACTACTACTGCTACTAGTATTATTACTACTACACCTACTGCTACTACTACTGCTACTGCTGTTACAGCTAATATTACTGCTACTGTTACTACTACTGCTACTGTTATTATTAATACTACTACTACAACTACTTCTGCTATTACTACTACTGCTATTACTACCATTACTTGCTATTGCAACTTACTACTATTACTATTATTGCTACAGTTACTACTGCTGCTACTACTACTGTTAATACCACAACTAGTGCTACTCCTACTACTGCTACTCCTCCTCCTACTACTGCTACTGTTACTACTACTACAACTGCTGCCTGCTTGCGTACTTCCTATTTGGAACACGGCGGGCAGGAGGCTAACTATGTCCACTTTACCCCGGCTTTGGTCAGTAGCTTGGCTGAGGTCGCCCTTCATCCACATATCTTTTGGAGGGCCGAAGTACTATCATGTCTCCCCATGAATTTCTGTCTCCCCATTCCCCTGACATTCCACAGCTCCGGTATTTTTGCCCCGTTTCCTTCGATCATTTAGCCAGCCTCGCGCACAGGAAAAGCAGCCTCATTTGCATGTCTCGCGGGGCCCGTCCTGCCGGGTGTGTGCGCGCGCTACATATGTACGCCAATTTCTCCTCATTGCACTTCTAATCATTCTGCAGATAAGACCGGACTGTTCGCCGGGACAAATAAAAAAAATAAAAAAAGATAATGAGCTTTTTCCTGTACTACACCTCCAGAGGCCTGTGTCCGCTCAGCTGCAATGTCATTAGCCTGGAATTAAACTAGGGCTCTTGTTTTGCTTGTGCTATCAATTTATGTGCTTTAATTGCATGACCAGACTATGTACAAAGCAACAGACAAGCCGGTTTATAAAGGTTTTGGAAGGCAGGAGTAGTAGCAGGTGGGGTTGAAGTACTGTAGCAGCAGTAGTGGTCTCAAAAGTTGCAGTATTTAAGATTTTGCAGATATTGTTGTTCGTGGGTAATGCTAATGAAATGTAAAAATCCAAACGTCTAACTGCAGTCATGTAAAACAGTATCTCTGTATCTAGCGCTCAAAAGTTTGGACGCACCTTCTCATTCAGTGTTTTTTTCCCTTACGTTACTACGTTCTTCACTTTATAAACATACAGAGACTGCGTATATATGATGCAAGATGTATGGAATTATGCAGCAGAGATAAAAGTTAAATCATGACTTTTTAAATATATTTTATATTAAAATCCTATGGAAATAATCTGTAAAAAAACACCAAACAATCAAGAAGACGAAGAAGATAACGTTTGCAGACGGTCTCAAAGCCAACCCACATCGCATTCGCCAGTTTTGAGCCCAGAGCTGTGGTTTTACAAAGCTTATATACTTATATACTTATATACATTTGGATAGGTTTCCTGTAGCCCCTAAGAGTCACACCTCTAACTAACATTAAAGCACATACCAGTTCTCCGTTTGCTTATTTTCTGTTGATTAATTCACTTGTCTGTTTCTCTTTCATTGTTGGTTTTCTAACTTTCTGTCGGTTTAATCAATTCTCATGCTCAGCCCTAAGAGGTAACTGCTGTTATGATTTGGGGCTTTACAAAAATAAATTGAACTGAACAGAATACCAGACTGATTCAACACCAAACGTGAAGTCAAACAGCGTATGTGCAAACAGGGCACGTACGAACGGCGCTCGCATGTGTCAGTAACACAAATCAAAGCGTGTCAAAGTATACGCTGATGTAGACTGAGAGGAGCGTTCTGAGATCACGAGAAGGAAAGATAAAAATACAAAAATTCCAACCACATTCTCAAAGCCACCCCTTTGCTTTGTCGAAACACTGTGTCCTAATAGTATTTTAAAGCAGCTGCACTTGGCAATCCATCATGGAGATAGCGATCGGAGTCCTCTTCCCTCTTCAGGTAGTCGTCTCCTCGGCATCACCGGCACAGCGGCGGCTCATGCCAAGAGCGTGAGCCGGGAATTCTGCGTGCGACGTTCAAAAATCACAGCAAATGCGTTGGGTGGATTTGATTACAGGTAATGTTAAGCTATCAGAGCTTTTCCGTCAGTGAGGAATGGAGCAGGAGGAATGCTCACCGTGGCTGTTAGAATGGTCTTCACTCCACGCGGCGCCGCTTTTAACGACCACTTACCCGGGGAGAAATGTGGTCTTCGGATTGGAGTGGATGTCGAACCGTGTGTTTTATAAATCACTGTCCTACTTTTCATAAAAGCGGCTGAAAGGATGATGTCCGCGTGGGATCTGTGTAATCAGTGTGTCCGTGAGTGGAACCCATAATTCATAACTCAAATGATCTTTTCTCACCGCCATTACGGAAGGAGGACAACCAGTGCCAACCAGAACATTCTCTAAACATAATTTGAACCTTCTATTCAATTTTGATGTACTATAGGGGGAAGCTGTTGGGTGAAATCGACACAGAAATAAACCTAATTTTTAGGGACAGTTATAAGTGAGATTTCAGTACCAGTAAATGAGCCCTGTTGATAGATGGCATCATAATAATGGTATATTATGCTACTATGAAAGGATTTGTATATTATATATTTATTCTGCCCATATGCTGCTCCGTACATAACTATCGTCACAGCCTCTTATTGTGCATAACAGTATAATACAATGAAGTCTCTAACTGTTATTTATTCTTGTCCATATGCTGCACTGTACATAACCACAGTCAGAGCCACTTATTTTACATAATAGCGTTGTAGCCTTATAGCTTTATGACGCTACTCTACTGGTACAGCGTTGTGTTCGACTTCAGACTTCAGATAGTTATCTTGATTTTAATTGCATGCTTCCTGTTCTCCTCCTGTTTTTGAACTTTGCGTTGCAACCATAGACTGTATAAAGAAATGGACTAAGTGAGCGTGACGTCATCTACAGCGTTCGGCTCCAGTCAAATGAAGCTCATCGAGGCTAGCGGTTATAGGGGCGAATTTGGGGCCGAGTTCCACGTTTGGGATTACGAGCACAAGTGTCGTAGCAACCAAAGAGCCAATCCGGAGCGAGGCTGTTGAAGGTAACGCCCCTTCCTGCCCGCACCGCTGGTTTAGCAGGCAGCAGGCGCTTAGCAACGCTGACAATCAAACCTGTTGTTAACGCTAGTGGGAGAAACCTCAGGGAAAAAAGGCGCCTGATTTGTCTATTATTAATGTTCACATCTTCATGGACAAAATAGCAAAATAAAAACAGCAGGTTCATGTGGAGCGGGTTAATACAAACATTTTTAATCCAAAATGACGAGGCTCACTCCAGCAGTTACAGAGAGAGGGGTGACAGTTTTTCAGTGTAAAGTGAGTTGGAGCCGGAGTCGAAGCGTGTCCATGAACACTTAGCTATGTCCATTTATATATACAGTCTATGGTTGCAAGACTGTAATTTTCCCCACTGTGGGACAAACAAAGGTTTATTTTCTGTATATGGTAATTAAAGACAGCATTAGTTTTATATAGCAGTCAAAGTCACAGTCTTACACAGCAGTTTGCATTAGAGCCAGTGCTGCCTCACTATGGCACAGGCCTGGTATTCCCTGTAGTCTCCCAGAAGGATTTATTTAAAACACATTTTAAATATTTTATGTACATTACTTACAAGTATTTAAAATGCACATTACAGGTTTTCATGCTTTTGTAATTTTTTATAGTTTCACAGTTTTCGGTTAAGTGGCAGTTTGTGAAAAAAAAAGTTCAGAAGGAAAATACAAAAATACAGGAAGTAGTAATGAGTTCTTAAACACAATTATTCTAACTATGTCATCAACGCGGCCAATTCCATCTAAAATGCAGAGACAATTAACAAGCAAGGAACACATTTTTCTCACAGATTAAATATTTATTTAACACAATAAATGTTGTCATTTAATTTTATTTGTCTAATCATAACTATTGTGCAATTTAGACAAGCTTTGGCCCTTGTAAATATTATGGTTGCAATGTAATAGACCAGGAATTACCTCTGCCTGTGTCCAAACAGGAAGTAAAATTATAAACCACCAGAATAAAAAAATAGAAAACATTTTTTTTTTTTAAGTAAAATCTTAAATATAAGTATGTTAACTATGTTTCAGTAAAAGGCGCTCCAACCTGTCATATTACTTACATTACTTTTGGAAGAAACTATCAAAGTGACCCTTGCTTGGGGTTGCCAGATTTTCCAGCTCAAACTGTTTAGGTCCTCAATATATGACTGTTATAATGGCATCCCAGTATGAGTTGTAATTGTAGTAGTTTCTTCTTTATAATAAGTAGAACAGAATGCTATAGCTCCACGCGTCTTTCTGAAATTCCACTCTTCACTTCTGTTGAACCTCTCCTTATCCTTTGTACAGAATACGACCTTGAGAAATGCAGACTCCATGTTCTACCACAATACCATGAATACACGTTATTTCCAATGATTTCTACTATTCTTACACCGACATCTTTATCGTGCCAGGACTTTGAATCCTATACATTTGGATCTAAGGCTTTTTTCACTGTCCCAAATGTTCATCTTTTCAACACCGCCATCTTTATTTTATGATGATCTAATCTTGAGCGTTTAGGCTTTGGTCAGTTGAATTATATTCGTCCAATTTCTGAACAAGAGCACTTTCATTTAGGCCAATGCACTGAACCATTGCGATGACCCAAGTCTGCGAAAGTTCGAGACGGAAAGTTATACGAGTAAAAATGAAATAACTTCTTCAACAGCTCTTTTTGTCATCTTAATTGCATTTAGACGAAAGAGACAATTCAATCTATGGATAATGAACCATTCTATAAAACCTATAGAAAAAAACGTTTGAATGACTGCCAAGATACGACTCTGAGCAGTTTGTCTTGCCCCAGTACAGATATGTTGTATAAGCAGCTCTTGAGGTCAAAATAAGTCAGCTGTGTGCTGTCTGCATCTAATTATAAAGCATTTTATTGTTTGAGAATCAGGAAGTGCATTGTTAGCATGCTAGTTGGTTAGTTACTGTGAAGTAGGGCTGTAAGATTAACTGCAATCAAATCAAATGCAATTTGATGCCATAAAAAGAACGGTTTTAACAGGTGCTTTTTTAGTCTATTGGATTTTTATTTATATTAACAGATGGTATACTCAAAGAGGCAAATTATAGGTTAGTTGTCCTGAAAATTATAAGTATCTAGTAGTGCAATCAATGAGAGTAGTGTTTTTACAGTTATGGGGTGTGCTAAGTACTAGTAAAGTTGATAGAGAAAGTAATGCAATCCTATTAAACTGGCAAAGAGGCTCCATCAGCAAAACAGCACAGAAGTGTGTGTGTGTGTGTGTTTGTGTGCGTGTGGAGATGTTGTAATTTAATCTAGTGTAGTTTATACACACAGCTTTGAGTGCAATGCTTCCCACATCTCAGTTGCAGTCAGCTATCGTATATGATTATGTATGTATACGATGCACTTGTTTTGACACTTCCAAACAACTAGGAGCTCTTTTTATTACTTAGATGTTGCAAGTTCTGACCTTGGTGTGCAAGAGCTAAATGAACTATGTACACAGCATGGCTAATGATACTAATAATGCAAGTCTTTTATAACGCTTTTCCAAACACTCAAAGTCACTTTACAATTCCGTGCATTATTCATTCACTTCACACTCGGTAGTAGTAAGCTAATGTAGCCACAACTGCCCTGGGGTAGACTGACGGATGCAAGGCTGCCAATCTGCACCATCGGCCCCTCTGACTACCACCAATCACTCACGCACACACCATATTCACATTCTAGGCAGTGTGGGTGAACTGCTTAACTGCCTAAGGACACAACAACGGTTTTTGCCACTGGCGCCCCACTGAGGCACCTGGTGTTCAGGGTTTGACAAGAAGGTAAGGTCACAACAATATAATGCTGTGGCAGTAGGCTCAAGAAATGTTAAGGTCTAAGCAAGAGTTCCCAATTTACTGGACTGCACCATGACAACTGTTAAACACAGAGAAGCCTTGTCAAAAGTGTTATAATGTTTTCAATATTCAGTGGAACACATACTATTCAACAAATTGGAAAAAAAAAATCAACAAATCAACAGATTCCATCACCATCAGCCTGGGATCCAGAGTGACACTGTAGAAACCAACAGTCTCATTGGTCCTCTACAATTTAGAATAAACTCAAACTTCTCTCATCTCAGATTAACAGAGGTTTGTGCTTCATTTATCGATTTTACAGAAATCTGTAACGTTCATCTGTCCACTGTTTTTTTTTTTTATTTGGATGATTGGATAATTCACACCCATCACACCCATCTGAACACCCAGTCACACCAATCTGAACTCTGGGAGATAAACCCGGTGTCCAGACTCACATGTTTGTAAAATATTGGAGAAGAGTGTATTCTTGGCTGGCCAGACAAATCATGATAACAACACAACAAAACCTATTTTCCATCTTTTAGTTTGCTTTGGCAGTGCGTTTAAAATATTGCCACGCGGCTGCTTGGGTGAAAGCTAACTTTGACCATGAAAAGTGCTTGGTAAGTTTCCGTTTCATACATCAGCTGAATGGTTCGAATGTTATTAATTTCTTGTCAACAGTTGAGATGAATTTCTGAGCAACTTGTCGAAGGCTCTGGTGACTCATCTTTTGATAAAGTTACACAGCTCGAAGGCTTTTACATATTTCTTGGTGTGCAATTACTGAGGAAACTGTATGCAAGGAAATAAAAAATAAAGGCTCTGCATAATGGTTATAATGATAAGTACTGGGTACCTCAAACGTTATAATTTTCATATACACGACTGTAGTCTAAAATAGTAGTTCAAGGTCCTTTCATTGACTGGTCTAGTGGCTCTCTCGTAAAAGAAGATTCTATGTGTGAGTCCTGGACCATGTGACCTTCTTGCTGTGCTTAGGTGCAATATGTAACTTTTCTGTTAGCGGGTCCGCCACCTGCTTGTCCACATTATGGCTTATCTATTACAAGTGCTTTTATAGCTCAAAAATATCTTGAAAAACATGTATTCTCACTGTGAGCGATTGCTTCTCCTCAGACCTGACCTGTAACATGGCCTGGTAGCGTGATCTTCTTGTCTCCATGGAGATGAATAAGTTTTAAGAAGGAGTATTACGCTTCTTTAGTTTTGTTTTTGACGCTGTGAGTCCCTATGCTAAGTCAGTCAGTTCAGAGCACTATCAAAACACAATCAGCTTGCATCCCGCTAATGAAACTACTGCACATCGCGTCTGGTTTGTCAAGTTGTGCTGTATATTTATGAAAAGTTGCCGTGCGAGACCATGGGTTACGCAGGCTTTTGGACGGAGCCTTGTACAAGAGGCGTGGGCTTGTACTGCTAACCATAAGGATAGCGCAAATAGAGTACGTCAAAGAGAGAACGTAAGATTAGGTCTAATCAAACATGCACGGATCACATATAAAACCTCTTCAGGCATGTTTTGGGTGAGGGAACATTGTAACATGGGAGAAAGAAAACAAAAACTTGAATACTCTGCATAATACTCCCTCTTTAATGCCAAACTGTGAAACATTCAAGGTAAAGTAACCACATCTCCACAGAGACAAGCAGGTGGTGCATTCTCCTCCTGAAAAGTTGCATAGTGCACATTTATGTTCTGACCCCTGCATACTAAATCCACTCAGGTCTTCTCAGGTGCCTGCTCCTCAAAAACCTGCCGTTCACTCCATGTCAGGGCCGGTCTGGAGCCCTCCTTGTCATCCCTGCTCTCATACTTTCCCATTACATGACCCATGAATCATTCAAGGGCCACTGTGTTTGTTGCAGATACTCATTCATTTTTGATATTGCCTTGATGCTGTAAACCCACTCCTGTTCAGAACCGCACCGCTGGATCTCGGCTGGGTCTCCATCACGGGTGGAGGAAGTGCGTTGCCGGCGTATTTTTCTGTGTGGAGTCATAAATTGTGGATGTGGCGCTGATGGACTCCGTTGTTTTCTCTCATGACATTTCCATATGTGGTTCATGTCGGTAAATGTCATTTTGGCTAATGGAACGCCGCTGTATAGGTAAAGTATGACACCGCAAAAAGGCATTCAGGATTCTCACGGCATGTTTCCAGATGACTGCACAATGATGGTCTTCAGTGGTAAAGGAGATGTGTTACTAATTGACACTATAGTAGTTTTTTTTTAGCTTCTAGGGCTTTCTGTCAACGTCTGGTGAGCTGTAAGCTATAGGGTATAAGCACTTTTTATGTTTTGTCAGGATAGTTCTGGTTCATGGCCCTGTCTTTTTGCCCCTGCCCTTCTGTTTGTTAGAATTAATGGAAGTGTTCTGTTTTATGTTCTGAAGACTGGTACTGTTCCATATGTTGGCTGTAATGCATTTCCTATGGTTGAGTTAGCATTAGTCACTAAGGATTTCAAACTATCAAAAATGTTTTGGCAACTGGCACCCACTCAACCACATGTGAATAACATCAGAACCTCGTTAGAAACCATTACCACGTACAGTATTGTATTCCATAGGTTAATAACGTTAGCAACTGACTTCTATTGAAAAATCGTCACTCCTCTCTCTGTAACTGCTGCTGTCAGGCTCATCGTTCTAACCTTAAAACGTTAGTGTTAACACGCTCTACATGATCCTGGTGTTTTTTATTCACTATTTTGTCCGTAGATCAAGATATGAACATTAATAACAGACCAATCAGGTGCCTTCTTTCCCCGAGGTCGCTCCCGCTAGCGTTAGCCACAGGTTGACTGAGTGCCCCATTGCTAGGTGCCCGCCCCTGCCAAACCAGCGGCGGGGGCGGAAAGGGGTGTGCACTTTCAACAGACTCACTCCTGACTGGCTCTTTGCTTTTGGGCTCGGATTTCCAAATATGGTCCCTAGATGCAGATTAGCCGCTATAACTGCTAGCCTCGACTGGTTTAATTTGGTTCCACTGAACGCAATGGGTGACGTCACACTCCCTCAGTCCACTTCCATTATACAGTCTATGGCCACAATAGTTTGACAATGACCTTTAAGTTTTATTTCATCAAGGTCCTCCATACATGTGTGAACTTCTATCTCCATGGAGACAAGCAGGTGATGGACCTCCAACCAGAAAAGACAAAATTGTAATTTTTTTTGTGTGTATTTTGTTTTTCTTGTCCAAAATAGTCACTCACTCATTATTCATGGACCAGAATTGCAGAAATTCAGGTCTTCTACCATAGTTCAGAGTTGGCATGCATAAAACTCAACTGACAAAACTGGCTATAGTAGAAATACATACCCTATATCATTATACCTTAAATGAAAATCCAACTGCACTTCTGTTAATATCTGTCCCTGTTTGGATGAAAAAAACCTCACCAAATCCACCACATGAAATTCCATAACTTCGGCATTATAACTGCAGGCTCCGCACTTCGTCATGCTAGTGCCTTATCGGAACATAAACACCGGGGCTCACCTCGGGCTTCAAAACGACCATGTAATTGAATTGAGAGCCCTAGAATAGCTGTGGAGGTGATATGTGGAGGCTGGGTAAGAGGTGTGGTGCAAGTGGCACATCTTTAATCTCTCGGGGCCAAAAATCCCCCAAGTCATGCTGAATTGTGCGCGCGTGCAACAGTGCGTTTGAGAGTGTGTGGACTCTTGGCCTTGGGAGGATTCTTATCTGCTCCTCTGGCAACTCGGATATACATAGGCGGTCTTTGTGACTGAACCTACATCAGCACTAGGTGAGAACGGCAGCCTCAGTAAAGGGGACACTGTGAGGTGGTGTAGCTTGTGTGGCTAAAATGGCTGGAGAAGAGAGGCAAAAAGTTATGTCCAAAAGTGATGCTTTATTTACAGTGGTACCAAAAGGTATTTACATGTTGTACAGCACATGGCTTCACACACACCTGCCTTATACACTAACACCACTGTAAATGGCCTAGGATATTCAATAAACATTTCAGTATTAATATTTATAACAGAATGACCGATAGGATCACTGCACAGACACTATAGAATATAGCCTTATATCCTCATCACTAAAGGTGTGACAATAAACAGGAAAATACCAAAATTAGCATGGCCAGGGTTTAAAACCAAGAAAATACTGGGCGGCCACTCCCCAAACATTTCCAGGCACCACATGGAGGTAAGTATAGAGGCAAATTCAACTGAAACAAAGTACTTTTAATCATTGAACCAAAAATAATTAAACTGTTAAATTAATAATGTTTTAAGTGCGTGTTTTAATTAACTATAATGGATGAGTTATGAATTTAGTAAATAAAGGAACTAAAAAGAAACACACATATGAGGGGATATGTGAGTGCAGCTTAACAGTAACTTATATATTTTGCAGTGTGGAAGTTTTGGACAAATGGTGGGCGAGTAGAGTTAAAACTCACTTAGTCACACTCGCATTATGCAAAATGTACTTTTATGAGATTTTAACCATATTATAATGGCTTCCCTCATACTTTTTGTTTTGTTCTAATAAGACAATTTGTGTAAAAAGCTATTGGTTATTTACCTGACCTGTTTGGGCAGTAGGACGTTCGTCTTTGTCCAAAACATGTCAGATAAATAAGCAGTAGTTTTTTACACTATTTGTCTTATTAAAATGAAACAAAAAAACTTGTTATAAAAAGAAGACAAAATGCATTTTCTAAACATAAAGGTTTTTCCTCATCACTGCTTTACTCAAAGTTGAATTTTGATTGATTCATGCATGTTTGAGTAATCCTCAGAAAATTCTCAGAAAATCCGTTTTCACCCTCCCCCCATCTCAACTCACTGCTCTGTACTTACTTGCTAAATACTTCAGACTCAGCGTTCAGAAATGTCTTGTAGCCACCTTTCAACAATAAAAACAAGAAAATGAAAATCTGCTGCTTGTCAACATGAAAAGCACACAAGTTCTGTTTTTTCTTTATGATGTAACTACACTTTTTGCCAAGAGACAATTTGTGGGTGGCACGGTACCTTCAAGTCTCACAGCAAAAACTTTGATACCCTGGTGGGGAGTAAGCGTGTTTCCCCTGTGAACTTAAACAAGCACAATAGACTAATTCTCCTGCTAGGTAGTCCTGACCTAGCGTAACTCAAGAGTTAGGGCACAGCGGTCATCTATTGCTCATTACAGGGTACCCCAGCCTAACCAGCCAGCTCCTCCTACTTTCTGTTCTTTTTAGGTACATGTCATTGTCCTCGTAGAGAAATTTGTCCTCTGCATTTGACCCATCCTTCAGAGCCAGGGCATCTCCTCAGGAGCAGTGAGCACCACAGTGCAGTGCTCGAGGACACACTTCTTGTTACTTGGCTTGGTCAGGACTATCTTAGGTGGTGGATTTGACCTGTTGTGCATGTTTTGGGCTGAGTGCGAGGGCAAGGGCAACCCAGGGATTGAACCTTCTTGCTGTGAAGCATGAGTGCTAACCACACAGCCACCATGCCAACCAATGTTTGACTCCAGAAGGGTCTGGAATCGAACCATAGACCTAACGTGGGATGGTCCAACCATAGCTGCTCATTTGTAGCCTGTGGCTCTCAAATGCAGAACGAAATATATGACTTCTTCGAGACCCACTCATCCGGTATTGTCAAAGCGTGTGATTTTGGCTGTGCAGGCAATGGTGTCCCAACAACGTTAGGTCAAATGCACTGGAGACATTTCCTTAGCGAGTCAACCTTGAAACGGCTTATCTCCCTTGGCCTCTTCGCTTTTGTGACTTTTTCAGGAATTGAACCTGCATCAATCTATCTACTGGTTCTCATTTACAAAGCACCGTATGGATTAGTAAATGGGAACTTAAAAGTTTTCGAACAGTGCTTGTACATTAGCGATGGAAATTAATCCAATTATGTATAACAGCAGGCATGTTTGAAGCACAGGTCGGGCTTTGGGGAAATACGTTTTAACGATTTGTGAAATTATATGATTGGTAAGCGTTAATTTGTTCTTCAAGAGGTTTATTAAAAAGGTATATCTAGTGAATGTCCATAAACTTTTATTACCTTTTAATGAGAAAAATTCTGTTAAAACAATTATTTGTCTTGCTCTAATGTACATTTAAACACAGAGCAAGGTAGTACTCAGCTACATTTACTCAGTTACATATAGTTGAATAACTTTTTTAAATAAATTGTACTTTTCTAGTAGCATACTTTTACCCCTACTTGAGTAATATTTTCATTGAAGTAACAATGCTCTTACTTGAGTTAAAGTTTTGGTTAGTCAGGTTTTGGTTAGTTAAATACTCTTTTTACTCTTACTTTAGTAATTTCTTGGACCACTACTCTGTACTAGAGATATTTGCACTCTGTACTGGCCGATATTTGGACTTTTTTGCATATGCTATCGGCCTTAAATCTCCAGCATAGGCCGATATTTTGTTTTGGTCAATCTACTCCCTTGAAAATACACACAAAGCTTTATATTAACATGTTAATATGAAGAGATAGCTGCAAAAAAACAGGACTAAACAGCTCTCTTATTGGTTTGTGGTAAAAAAAAAGAGCTTGAGAGAAGTTTGTAGTGAATGTAAATTACATAATTTGGGGAAAATAATCAAAATTGATCCTACATATCGGAGCAAAAATATCGGCTATCGAGTTGATCTGCCATTGGTTGCTCTGTATTATAAACAATCGGCCATGAAAAAAAACAAACATCTTTTATTCTGTACTGTGTGATTTTCTATTTGAGTAATATTATTTTGAAGTAAAGTTGCTCTTACTTGAGTATAATTTTTGGCTACTCTTCCCACCTCTATTTAAACATTGACCATTCTTCCTGCACAGGGCTGTATTCTGAACGCCTCCTCGCTGATGCCCTCCTCTTGTGTTTCATCAGCAGCAAATTGCCCAGAGCCGCACAAGCTAATTTCAGGCTGACAGAGCTGAGTGCAGGTGATAAGCCGCGCACAAAGAGGCCATTATTTTTCCTCTGGCTGTGTGCTCCTGCTCCTTTCAGGTGGTAGTTACTGTAAAAACCAGATCTTCAGATAGTACCAGGCACCACATTCAACACTGTTAACTCCAGTGCATGTGCTGTTTACTACTGTTCATTCTGCAGCAGGTGGCTTTGTTGTTGGAAATCACAGAAATAGACAGGCCTGGCAAATTGTCACAAAATTATGGAATTATTATGGAATTATGTACAGAGAGCTATTATGCAGAATTGACTTTATAGAGCTTCTAACCATGTTCTAATTGTTTCTTCTTCTCATTTACCCACTCAAAGCTGTGTTCAGAGAGATTCGTGCACGTTTGAGTAATCTGCTGTATTCGAGACGTCGTTGCACTGATCTACCTTATTTTCCGAATCGGTGATAAACAAAAATGTACCGTGAAGGGGCAGGTGGGAATCGGCTCCTAATACCTCATTGGGCACTGCAATTTTCCAACCTGTTAGTCACCGGATTAGTTTCTTTTATTAAGCTGTTTTAGCTCAATATTGTGATTTAAATTGTCCAAATTATGATATAATGAACCACCGGTGTCATAGTTTATAACTAGCAGAAAAAAGCACGATATGTTTTCTTTAAAACTGGGGTACCTGATTTTCAAACAGTGAAAGGAGATAATAGCGTTCAAATCTAACCTGTTCCTGGCTGTCACAAACCGTTTGGCACATGGTTAATATTCACGTGCACGAATATTTTTGGCCGCTAGCAAACCCCCCTTATACAGCCAATCGTCTCTTGTCCCAAAGCGTCATATGTCTCTTTCTTACAAGTTTGTAGTAAATAAAATGCTAGATGAAGTTCATGAGAAAAAAGTTGAGTAATGGAGCTTTCATTATTTATGCTGAGACATTATGAAGTTGAGGGTAGCACAGGGCCCGGTCAGCCACTTGGGGCCCTCCAAAAAGGGACAATTGTGCAGCAGCTTTATCATATTTTGGTGACATACAAATACATGCTGATTAGTAACTTCTTCGATAAAGGTTATGTCCCTTTGTGCTGATTTCTAGTTTGCGAGGATAAAATCCAGGCAATAAGCATAAACGGAATAGCTAATGCAATAGAAATAATTTCCCCCCCACACATATTCGTATTATATCTGCTGTAGAGATAGACCCATATATCGGTTGGACAATATTTTGGGCTGATATTTGGATTTTTTAGCGTATCGGCTTTAAATCTGCAGCACAGGCCAATATTTTGCTTTGGACGATTTGCTGCTTAGAACATACACACAAGGCTTTATTTTAACACTTTTATACCAAGAGACAACTGCACTAAATAATCAAAATCAACCCTTTATATATCGACCCAAAAATATCGGCCATCGGTTGCTCTGTGTTCTAAACAATCGTATCGGCATCGCCATGAAAAATAACGGTTGATCTCTAATCTGTTGTTTTCATTTCAAGCTATAGGAAATAATAACTAGCCTGGCCTTTAAAAATTCATTTCAAACAAGCTTACTATGTAATTAGAGCAGAAAACATGGTGAATACTGCAATGCATAACAATTTCAGACAACCATTCACAGAATGTTACAACCCACCTCCATCACAGACTTCCATACATGATCAATACTAAACAGAACTTGCTTACCTAGGAAACCTTAGCTTAGCACCTGATATAAATGAGTTAGCGCCCCACTACTACAATATTACTACTACTACTACTACTACTACTACCAGAGGCTCTCAAAGGCATTTTGCATAGGTCCCCTAAAAAAACTAGAAATGCTTATATGCTTAAATGCTTATGCTTATATTATGGTAAACAAGGCTGGATTACTGGAAGCCGTAGTGCTTAAAATATAAAAAAATAAGGAAAAAAAAAAAGTTTTGTCAGTTTATTGTTCTGCCTTCAGACAATTATCTTTTGACAAGAACAAATGTTTGACACGTCTGGTTATATATTTGAGTCTCTATCGGAGTTGGACAAATTCGTGGAAAGATTGCAAAGTAAAACACAATTCTAAATGTATCAGACTCATAAAGCTTTGAAGAGCTATTGCAATTTTTGATATGGAATAAAATGAGCAGCGAAACGTCTTCACTCTAGGCCTGTCACGATAAGAAATTTTGAAGTGCGATGTATTGCTGAAGTCGATATGGACGATAAACGACAATATTGAAACCAAACCATGAAGCAGAATCATTCACAAAAAAAAAACTATTCTAAATGTGCAATGTTGTTAAATATTGTTGAGCTGTATAAATGAATAGCAGAAACACTTTAGTTCATAATTCAGCTCAAATCTTATCATATTGCAGAAAAAGTAACCAAAAATGTCCCACTACTGCAAAGAAAAAGTATCACGATAAATACTGACCCCCTCCATATTGAACGATAAGTCGATATAGTGATTACTGTGACACTGTGACTTCAATCTAAAACTTGTGTCCAGTCTTTTGCTATGGCTCATACCTGGACGACTGAGGGATTACACAGACAACTTTATAAAATGTTAATATTTGTTATTGGGTAGTAAAACCCGGAGAAATCTCGCCATTGGTCGGTGGTCAGAGGAATATTGCGGGCCCATTTTCTATCATAAAATATAAATGTGTTGTCAGTATCGTACAGTACAGCACGGTGCGGTTTTTATTGTAGCTCGTAAGCCTGATGAAACCACACTTTCTCTGAGCACCATAAAAACATACATATCTACTAAAAGATTAAAACTTATCCCAGGAATGAACTCAAAAACTGACGCCGGGGTGTGTAGTTCCTTATATGGACCATACCGACTACTGCTACTACTGCGACTGTGATGCAATAGGGAGAAAAGTAACAATTCCTAAAGGTATCTCTCACATCATTACATAACACACCCCGTCTTTTGAATTTATTAAACTTTGGCTTGGATAAGATCAAGAGACATGAACGTATTAACTATGCAACTACATTCACACTTACACAATACACTTTGGACTTGGTTGGAGTTTTATATAAATCCCTTTACTTACTTATGTAACATTCTGGGGGTGGCACGTTACCTGCATGATTCCACGAAAATAGAAAGTTAAAACCATACTTTGAAACGTTCTCCAAAGAGATAGATATGCCATACTGTGGGAGATTATAGCCAAAGGAACAGCGTTTTCATGGAAACAAACAGGCCCAGTAAGTAAGGTTTGTGGAGATGCAAGCCCGCTCACAGTAAGGACGGATGTTTTTTCAGCGCAATAAAAAATATGCTTTTACTTTAGTCTGTTTTTGGCTAAATAGTTACATATGGTGTTTTTCTGGTTGCACTCAATAAGATAACTTTTTTACATTTCATTCTGTATTGCAATATTGAGCTAAAAAAAAGTTAACATTGATACTTTGCGGCTGACGTCATCAACATTCCCTGGGGGTGTGATGCTAACTGTAGGCTCTGCTCTGTCTGAAGCTCTGTTACTCAAGTTAGAGTTTAATCTGAGCTTTGTTTTAACACAATCTGACCATAAAGAACTGAGTTTGCTGGAACTAGGTGAGCAGATTTGTGCTGTTAAACACACATAAGATTACAGTCATACGCTAGCTAACACCTAAACAGGACCATGAACGCTCGTATTGATCACAGGCTCCTGAAAATGTGTTGTTTAAATCCATTTTGTGTTTTTTCTTGAGTTTTCAGACTATCCTATTACTACTTTTGGCAGTGTTTGGTAATGTGTGCAGTGTGTCGTCGGGGTAACTGATGAACATGAAAAACATGAAGAAAAAAAATATGACGATTTGTACAGAGGTGTGGGGACAGGGGGCAGGTGAAAATGTGATTTTTTCCGAGCACTGGTGCCTAGAATGTAGGACAATGCGGGATTCATGCTTGAAACAGTTTGAATACAACTTTGTTTAAGCGAACAATAAGAGAAAAACATAGTTATAACATGGTACAAATAGAATTTTTTACGCTTTTACAAAGACTAAACCACGATCAAGACTGAATTAAAGGCTCTGTACCCAATTTTTTGTATTTGAGCAACATTTGTCTGGCCCCAGTACGTTCAAAATTAATCCACATCTGCATCTGATAATTTATTGTCCTATAATCAGGAAGTGTGTGTTAGCATGCTTATTGTTGTTATCATTATTGCGACGGCAAAACTCCGCTCCGGCCTCTGAAAGTCGTGTGTTGAACCGCTGCAAACTGTTTTTCCAGTTTTAAAATATCACAACACAGACATTTTACTTTCTACTACATGGACACTCTGAAATTGCAGTAACAATACTTTTACATTATATGGTTCAGCCCAGTCTTCCCCAAACGCCTTAGTAAGCTCTTTCCCAGCAATTACCCGGACGTTGTATCTGGCCCCGAACAGCAGGGGGCCCTATCACCATGCTCCACTCTGCTCCTACTTAACATTCGACCTACGCCGCTGCGAGTGTTATTTATACTCAATGTTTTATTAATTTCCATGCCCTGAAAAATATTGACCTGCGCATTTGTCTAACCTAATCATGTTTATTTTATCTGTAACCTATAGCTCGGATCATGCTAAATCAGCCCTAATTACCACGCAACGGACTTTATCTTGGACGGAGGCGGTCAGATTACATCCAAGGACGTTAGGCGCTGGTTTATTGCGAGGTTGGATCTTCTTGTTGCCGAGTAGCGCGTGTATGTGTTACCGTGGTGACATGAAGGCGGACGGGGGTGCGATGCTATCTGACCACGCGGATAATTGGAATTTATAGGAGGTAATAGATAACATAGTGGTACAGGCAGGCCGTTCGACGTCAGCGGGAACGAGGTAAGTCCTATCACGAGTGCGTTCCATATGAAAGACGGTGGGGGCTGTGCGATCGGACCGTTCTGAACACATCATTTGCTACAACTGCTTATTCAGATCAGAGCCACAGGCGGTAGAGATAGAACAATATATCGGTTGGCTGATATTTACACTTTGTAGCGTATCAGCTATCGGCCTTAAATCTCCAGCAGAGGCCGATATTTAGTTTGGCCAACCAAACTCTATGCAATATGCAAAAAGAGTATGTGCATAAAGCTTTATTTAAATACTTCAGTCCAGAGAGGGTGCTGTAAAAATGTTACTACACTGGTCTCTTATCCAGTTGTAGTAAAACAAGGTTGTGGATGGGTTTGCACTAAATTCAAATTAGATCATTTGGGTAAAATTACCAAAATTGACCCTAAATGTTTCTCTGGATGCTAAACAATTGGTATCGGCATCGGCCATGGAAAAAAACCCATATCGGTCGATCTCTAACAGGCAGTACTGAGGAGACGGCGGTGGCTTCAGTTTAAATGTTCCTCGACCTGTGCTGACAACACTGGCGCAGTAGTTACAAAAGTCCCAGAAGACACTCCACTTTCCAAGACTCCTCCGCAAAACTATCACTCAGCATTTTTATTGTTAGCACTTTGTAATAACTAACCTTTAATTAGCCTCAAGAAAACGTGAAGACAAATTTAATTCTTAATGAACAAATAGTTTATTAGGAATAATTCAGGATTAGTGACAGAGATTATATTAATTGCACGTTACATAATAGATCACTATGTTACCTTTTATTGTTTTCAAAATGCTATATTTGCCAAAAAACAATGTATTAAACTGTGTAATGTGTAATTTTGATGCTCTCTGTCTTGCTCTCCGTGCTAAGTCACCACCCCTTCAGAGTGCCATCACAACACAGTCAGCGTGTATTAGAGTTGGGTGATTAATATCGTATTCAGTGTTGGATATGAACCTTTGCAGATTTCAGAGGGGATTTTTTTTTAATGAAGGTATTGAAGGTGACGTGGTATAGGATATTATCGTCATATCACCCAACTTTAGCGTGTGTCCCACTGATGAAACTACTGCACATCGCGTCAGGTTTGTGAAGTTGTAATGTATTGTTTTGTATATTTAGGAAAAATGGCAGTACGGGTGCATGGGTGACGTAGATTTGTGGGCTGAGCCTTGTTCAGGCTTGTAATACTAACCATAAGGAGGGTCAAATAGTGCCCAGGAGAGATCGCTAAAATACTCTAACACACATGGATGACATATAAAACCACTTCCGGAATGTTTTTTGATGAGGAAACGTTAAAACATGGTAGAAAGCTCCACAAAGCCAATTTTTACAATTAATAATTATTAATACCCTAACCATGACACCCAATTCTAACCCCTTTTTATTAACTAGTTACTAACCTATTCTTAATAAACTATTTGTCTTTTTTCATGCTTTATTAAGGCTGTTTTCGTATAATTATATACAGTAATATTTTCATGTAACCTAACCTTGGTTGCAATCATTCTTATGCAGTTAGTTATTATCGTCATGTAGGAGAAAGGAGCCTATAACTATATAAGAGTGTTTCTGACAGCTCCAATATCCTGTAGTGAGTGATAAGTGGAGGCTAGTGTGCGCTGGATGATTGTGTCCCAGTGGGAGACTCTTACACCTGGATCTCTGCTGCTCCTTAACTGGGGAGGGAACTTAAACCCAGTGCTCTCTCTTGTTAGAGTTCACTCTTAGTCTTGAGCACATTTTCTTTCTAAAGCCTTGTGCATGTTCCAAGGGCCTTTTAGCGGCTTTTATCCACTACTGCGGTAACCTTCCGACCGGCTCTACAAAATGTTCAACTATATAAAATGTACTTCAGAATTATTAGATAAATAAGATAATAAAAGGAGAGAAGGCAATGGCGTGCGCATGGGTCTTGGCAATGAATTCTATTGTGGCAAAAAAAAAGAAAAATGAATGGATTCAAATGAAAGGCCTTGTACCTGATTTTTTTCTATGTATTTGAGCAAAATTTGTCTCGCCCCAGTACAGATATACGTATAAGCAGCTATTTGGGTGAAAATAAGTCCGTATCTAATTACGAAACATTTTATTGTCCGATAATCTAATCAGGAAGTGTGAGTTAGCATGCTAGTTGTTGTTTGCGAAACTCTGCTCTCTGAAAATTGTGAAAAGCGCTTATAAACTCATCAGTGTGAATAATTAGGATGCTCAGAACGCATAAGGTAAGTGAGGAATAACACTGGACCACTGCAAGCCGTTTAAAATGAACGTTCTAAAGACAGTAAAAATAAAGTACAGCTCCTTAAGGGTTGGGTAGCCCATTGTTGTAAAAGTGACAATCTAGAGCTGCTAATTTAACTTTTGTTTATTTATTCTAACAGATAAGACATTCAACTTTGCACCAGTTTTTGTTTCATGTAAATAGGCCCAGTAATTACAGCGATATTAAGCATAAACCGGGTCAACAAAGCTGCAATCTGACAGTCAAACAGCAAATTCCCCCATACAGAATTCTAACCTGTCTTCCAGCTCAATTTACACTATATGCATTCACTATTATTCATGTTCATTCAGCATTTATTCTATTTTTCTTTGAGACCAGTTATGATTGCACACCTCTTCCGCAGCCATGCATTTAAATGAAAAAATCTCACCTCTTTGTGAATCTTTACCAAATATATGCAGAGGCTCCAGTCATATTCAAATGCGGGTTTGACAAATGAGCTCCCCCTGAAGACATATCATACATTATTATGATTTAATGATGTGGGTGATCACAATTATGTAGAAGATAAATCATTTCCGTGCGTTCTTTTGGGCAGCTACAGAGCGATATTAGCTTTTGGTTAGTCATTAGACCCAGGTCACACATTATGTCTTAATTCAATCTCCAAAAGATATTTCCCACCACCGCTCTATTTCAGGCCTTTTCTGAAATCATTACCATTGATCATTCTGTGGATTTAATCTCCTCCTGTATGTATGGTGCTGGTGTGTTCCTGTGTGCTGCTGCAGTTTCCCCTGGTTAAACCCAAAAGGCCGTTAGACCCCGGTAAATCCAGCACACGTGTTAATTAGAACGTGGTAGCTGTCAGTACCTGCGATAAAAGCCTCCTATACGGACTATCTACATGGCATTAATATTATATCGGCGCCATTATGGGGCTGGCGTCTTCATGTATATTACAGTTACGGCATGGCTTATTCCAGATATCTTTAGCGAGTTTGCGCTGAATGGGGTCCTAACCATGAGCAAGTCCTGATGTATGTTATATGATCTACGAAGTCCCATTATCCGTTAAGGGCAGATTTAATACAATTTGGAGCATATGTAACCTGGCTCTTATCACATGAATTGAGTTCTACACCTTCACCTGGAATGGCTCTTGCTGAAAGCACTCAGAACAGATCAGAACGTCCAAACAAATACCTCACATTGATTGGTCGTCACAACAGCGTAACATGAGAGAAAAATACAGGCGTCTTACCCGTCCACAAATGCACAAAGCACGTCCCTCTGCACGTTTTTCAATTACAAAAAAAGTCTGTTTCTGCTAGAACAAGCCGTAGTACGTTTGTCTGTGTCGCCAGGTTTGTTTTGGTTTGTTTGATGCTGGCTTCCACTTAAACCACAGTGCTTTTTTTTTTTTTTTTTTAATGTACATGGCTACTAACACTTACAGACAAACATGTGACCAGTCATATACTGTAATGACAAGTGGTGATAAAACATACCGAGACATACCAAGACATAACAAGACATATTAGAACATAACATGGTTTGTAGACGTAACAGCTATTTACAAATGTATGTGACAAGTCTGTGGTGTGTGTGTGTGTGTGTGTGTGATATTTCTGCGATTTTGGAGGGAGTAAGGTGGAGACACCAAAGGAGAGTGCTAGTATTAGTAATTCATGAGTGAGAAAAGAAGATATAGAGACTTTAAATGGGGGGGAAAAAATAAATAAATAAAAAAAACAAAACAATAAAATAAAATAATATAAAAAAATAAATGCAAATAAAAATAAAATAAAATAAAATAATTAGGTATCAAACCACAATGCCCTGTGAATAGCCAGTCTCTGCACCACCACTTATCAAAAGTGAATCCTTCAGCCAAAGCCTAACAAGATGGCGTCTCAAGAGTTTGTGAACATCTTACTGGCAAGGCTAGAGCATATGCAGTGCCAGCGCAGTGGCTCTTTTGGCGCCCTGGGCAAGATTTCTGATGGCGCCCCCTGCCCTTACTTGAGTTAATACATACTCTAACATAGTGTACTTTTGCCAAGACCCTTGTAAGGATTAGTAGGTTCATTAATTAAGGGTCCCTGAGTAGAATTCTGAGTAGATTTCGTAGCAAGTAATTTTGAAAGCGGGAAGGTCTGGGGATCACAAATATCGTAAGATCAACGCAACGCAACATTAATTCAGCATATGAAAAAACGTTTGCTCAAATAATCAAGAAGTCTAAAGTGAAACATTTAAATGCTTTTGTCAACTTATAGCCTTGTTTTTTGACATCAGAGAAAAACTAAACAGCTTTCAGTAAGCCAATTAAATGTTCAGCGAATTTTCCAACACAAACTTGCCTAGACCAATTTAGTACAAAGAAGAAATGTAGAAAAACACATATTCTTTTGTTGCTACCACCACTCCCACCAAAAGTTTCCCTCCACTTTGCTATTGGCACAAATTGTACGGTACATGCTGTTGTCTTGTGTTAAATAATTAAGTCGAGCTATTTTTAACATAGTAGCCACAAGCCACTGAGCTGAAGTGGGGTGTTTTTTTGCAACTTCAGTGAGAACAATATGGAACACAAATTGCTCCTGCTGTGTTGTTACGTCCATAGATCGTAAGTCACAAAAGCAATGAACCACATGTTAAATTTTTCAATATTACAGTCAATAAAATGTAAATTGTTCCTAAGTTCCATTTTTACAGGCTTCGAGGCAGACGCCCTTTACCGATTCAAACGCAGTGTACATGGACTATTTGTTTTATTACTGCATTTTACTGCTGTTAAGTGCTTTTACAGTGTATTATAAGTCTATTGCGTAGTACATTGATCATCTTACCTATAGAAGATTAACAGCCATGTTGTGTATTGCTAATAGGCCCACTAGGATGAACTGACTGAGTTTTATGTAGCATTAAGGACTTATATAATGCAGAGAAAATTGCGATTGCTCGTTTCCATGTTTATGAGCAAAATTTGTCTTGCCCCAGTACAGATATATTGTATAAGCAGCTCTTGGGGTCAAAATAAGTCTGCTGCGTGCTGTCTCCATCTAATTATAAAGCATAATACTGTCTGATAATCAGGAAGTGTCCGTTAGCATGCTAGCTGTTGTTAGAATCGCCATGATGCAGCAAAAAAAACTCAGCTCTGGTCTCTGAAATTTGTGAAAAGCACTTATAAACTCATTGCTGTGAATAATTAAGATGCTCAGAATGCATAAGGTAAGTGAAGAGTATGTTTGGACCACTGCAAACCGTTTAAAATGCACTACTTCTGTTTTTTTAAGATGGTAAAAATCAGACATTGTGGCACACTACTAGTCACTGGGCTTTATAATAGAAGAAGAAGGGTAAAGAAATGTAGAAAAAAGTAAATTGGTCAAGGTGTTGTGTTTTTCTAGCAACTGGAGCAACAGTTGGTAAGATTTTTGGGGGTTGGGGGTCAAATCGCTTCAAAGAGCACACCGCAGTAGCGTCCTTCTGCAACATACATTTCGATATGTGACAACAGGAAGGGCATCCTGCTCTATAACCTGCTAAATCATCATTTGTCCACTACACAAATAAAAGCAGTTACTTAATAGCTGTATACAAAGAACTCCGCTAGTTCTATTAAACTTATGATTTGTTCAATGTGTAGCTAGCTTACTGTACATGTAATAGTCCTTGGCATAAAAACAGTTATACTTTTGCTTGGGCCTTGGGTTACACAGCAGGA
>KN484470.1:113274-130672 GCA_000787095.1 Periophthalmodon schlosseri
CCTATAGAGCTCAGGATTGCGTCATCACACATCAATTTTTGGTTAGCCTAATGTCAAACCAATTTTAAGATGCTAAATACTAAACTTCATTCATTCAAAAGCATTCTGACATTATAGAACGATAAATGTATTTACAGCAGTGGCCCGGCAGCTAATCGTTGCTTCTGTCAATAAAGATTGCTTTATGATGTTCGATCTCAAGCTAAGAAGTGACCTTACGTCGGAATTAAAGGAAACATTATACTGTATAGCCGCACATAACGACGCAACAGTAATTTACAGAAAGGCCTTCTAATCATTTGTTTCTGTAGATGTAATTAAAAAGAGGCAACAATGGAACATTCAAATACTTTGAGTTCCAATTTCTCCTCCCAATGAAGTCTGACTGAGAACAGGGAGAGCAGGGATACAATTATAGTGATTATAGTGCATTTCACAACTTTCAGAGCTATTTCGTGATTCACTGAGGATAAAAGCGCTTTGTAATTCGGCAAACAGAACACAGCAGCCTTTTTTAACCCAAGGAGTTGTTTTTACAATATATCTATACTAGGGCGTAGCAGATGTTACTTTATTAGGCCACATTAAACAATTGCGTAGCTTACTTCTCTTTTAAACTGCATAGAAAAATATTCACAAAAGTTTGGAAGACACTGGATACATTTGTGTCTAACTTCCCATCTCCGCGCATCCTCGTGTGATACCAATCCAGGTCCAATTCTGTCCTGAAACTGAACTCGGCCACAGTAACAAGACATTTTTCAGTGGAGTTTGTTGTGGTCAGCCATTTTGTGCCGAGAGGAGTGATCATGTTCTCAGCTCAGACAGACAGCCTGCTGACGGTGGAAGGACTAACCAGGGATAATCCTCATCACAGAACACACAGCGGCTCAAATAGACTGCTCCAAAACTAACCTCCAACTCCAGCCAATCTCTCCTGCAGCACAGAGGAACTAAGGACGATCTGTGAAGAATGAAAGCGCACCACAGGTTAGGCTACTCATTTCACCAAAACATAGTGAACATCATTATATTTAAGATATACCTTAACTTCCTGGTTGGGCACGAGCAGCAGATGTGATATACGTAGAGGTAAATGCTAGGTAACTGTTACTTAGCAACCATAATGTAACAGGGGCATAACTTGTCTATACTGCACACAGTTACACAGTTATAATTAGACTAATAAAAATAAAGGATGTCTTTATTTTGTTCAGTGAAGGTTTAAACTGCCAGAAAAAAATAAAAAAATGTTCCTTGCTCATAAATTGTCATAACTTTTCTGTGTTGATGACATAAATAGAGGGATTCTGTTTTAGAACTCAGCACTACTTTCTATATTTTTGTCAAATTTTTGTAAAATCCAGAATGACATCTTTCTGTATTTTTTTTATAGAGATTGATATCAGTCTGGTCCCCACGTCCTCCGTTGTGTCTCAAGCCCGGTCAAACGTGATTGTGCAATCAGATCCGTTTTACTCAGTGACACATTTGAAACAAAGGTGCTCACTGGTCAGCTGTGATTCACCAAAAATCTAATTTATCTCACCTCAGATTAACAGTTTAGTGCTTCGCTCATTGATTCTGCAGAAATTCACAATGTTTTCCAGCCCCCTGTGATATTTTTTTTTCCTTTATTATTTCTGATATGGACGGACCATGCATGTCCCTGATTGGCTAATCCACCTGTCAATCAGGCAGATTCGCTGGTGATCAGACTCACATCTTTCAATCAGGCGATTCGCTGGTGATCAGACTCACATCTTTGTATTATTGAAGAAATGAGTATTCTGGATCCCAGATGAGTATTTTTGTACTTTTCTTCTCAACTTTTTTCCACAAAGTTTTTTATGGTTATCTCACTCTAGAACACAAAACATGTGTATATGTCAAACAAATGATTGAGATTATTTCCCACCTCAAATATTACACACAATAACAAATTTGGTGGTCAAATTTGACAGCAAGAATTTACTGGTTCAATTCTGAGACCATGGAGGGAAATTTCTGAGAGAAATTTGTATGTTCCCTTTATATCTGAGTTACTGAGTTTACTACATTTACATACACAGGTAACTCTGACTACACTCCTGATCCACAATAAAACTATAATTGCTAATAAAAACGGCTATAATACATGTAACCACCCTTTTTCAGACATGCATAAACAACATCTATTTATGTTAAGCCTTTGATTTGCAGATGTGCTAGGAATTGCGTTACTCAAGTTAAGTGCTCTGTGCAGCGCAAATAAACATTGAAGCTCCAGTAGCGTTTACTGTCACATAGTGAACCAAATCAGTGAAACAACATATGCTAGTACTTGGCGGAGAGACGGTAATTTGTCATTAACGCTGATCTAAAGTGAGTACACGTCCACACGTCTAATATTTTCCTGGCTGCTTCTTACCTTGTGCAGTTGAAAGCCTCTCCTAGTCTACGCCTAATGTGAATCAAACTGCGCCGTTACATGTTACATACAGCAGACATCCGAGTGCGTACGGACTTCTCCAGTACAAACCAAAACATCTCTCTCTTAGTTTCTGGGTTTCCATGCGTTTTCAAAGTCTTGTATAAACTGGAGTAGGCTACTTATCTGGGTTTTCTGGCCTAGCTTAAAAGGGCTTTATGTAACTTTTCTGGTGGGGGGGTTGCTTGTCTCCATGGAGATATTATTGCATTGCCGGGAATCTACAGTATAAGAGTTGACCAGACTTGACCCCGTCCCCATTACACAAAGCCAGTATGGCAGCCTTGTTATTTACACAACCCCTATATAACCTCAATGGCTTTTTGAGCGCCCACTTTCAGCATTTAAAGATTTTACAACTTGAACTCATCAACTCAGCTTTCTTACTCAACAAAACATCATGCCTGGCAGTCCCCAAGCGCCAAGCTCGCAGTGCCGTTTTTCAGAATTGATGTGTGAAACCACTGCTGCGGGGTTAAAGAGTCAGGCTAGTCCATCACAGTGACACCCAAACACTGCACCCATGGGAGCAGGGCTTAAATGTCGCCGCAAAGCCCTCAGCCTGCGATGGTCTGAAAGTGCTGAGATGAGCGTTTGTGCAGTTTTCCACGTTTACAAAAGCAAAACCATTACAGTCAGTGTCAGACTGGGTGAAGTTCATTTTCTTTTCATTTAAAGCTACCATCCGTAATTAGATCGGCCTACCCGCCCCTGTTGTATTCTGTCAGTTTACCACTAGATGCTGTCTCTGTTACTGCTGACAGAAGAAGACCAGAGAGCGAAGGTGAGCCTGAAAGACGAGGTTTAGGCCAACAAAGGTCAACAACAACGGCAAAGAAATAGCTGCGTTTTTATATGGCTCCCTTTTTTCTGACAGAGATAGACACTGTAAACCATTTTTTTTAGTCCAGATGCCTTTCCTGACTCACAGTAACCAGGGACATCAGTACAGTCTGCATGATTCAATATTTGAAAGGGAGACACTACAGACACTACTACTGTTTGATCTCTTACCGTACATTCATGTGGAAACAACCAAATTGTCAAATAGAGTCATACGGGATAAGATTCTGATGGATTGTACAGAAGGATTTGTTGATATCAAATTCCAAGCCTGATTTATTTGAGTTTCAAAAAAAAAAAAAGAGGCGAGATTAGAATTTTCCTTCTAAAAAGAAATACCTCTACCTATTTGCCTGGCAAGTCCAGAATGATATCTCCATTATACAGAGGGATATCAGTCTGGGCACCATTCCCTGTCGCGCCTCGAGCCAGAGTACAAACACTACAAACAATCAGATTTGTTTATTTCACTGACGCATGTGCATCAGAGGAGCTCACTGGTCATCTATCATTTACAAACAAAATCACTTTTCTCTCACCTCAGATTTACAGAGGTTTGAAGTTTACTCACTGATTCTGAAGAAATCTATTGTTTTTCAGTCCCCTGTGATATCATTTTCTTTCTTTTTTCCTCAAAAGCAGCAGTTTTTCAGATTTGTTTTGCTACAGATGGACCATGCATGTCCCTGATTGGCTAATCCACATCAATCACACCCATCTGAACTCAGGGAGAATGACCAGTGTCCAGACTCTCATATGTTGTCATATATTTTTATTGGTCAAATAACAAGTATTATGTAAATTAAACGAGCTTTGGCCCTTGTTTACAGTAAAGTTACAAGGTAACGTTTATGGAATTAACTCTTCTTATGTCAACTCTGCTGCCCATGTCCAAACAGGATACAACATTACACATTTTAGCAAAACTGTCAAACTAGAGCAAACTATGGAAGATTTTTAGCTAAATCTTAAATATAATGATAACACCTACTTTTTAATAACATCTGTTATCTAACCTTTTCTTTGCACTTTAAGGTCAGGTATTACAGCAGATTACAGTGTATTGATTGAGTTAGTTTAAGTGTGACCTGTGCTTCGTCCTTGGCTGCGCTGTGAACTGAGGTGAACCCGAGCATTGGCAGGCTCCGGGCGTCCCTCTCTGTATTCCCCTCTCAGTCTCCCAGCCTCCCAGCCTCTGCTCAATAAAGATGGGCTGTGTCGGGTGTCCTGCTGCCTTTGTCTCCGCTTGGATCTGTCTGAGACGTGTGCCGGAGCGCTGCAGACAACTTCATGAAGCAACACCATTAAAAACACCACCACACCACAAGACACAACAAGAAGCAGTAAGTTAAGATATTAAGTTTTGGTTAATAAGTGTGGATGAAAGTGTGTTGAGTGACAGTGATTAAGTGCTATAGAAATGTTTTCATACTATGACTATGTTCACATAGTGCATACAGTGCAATGTTGTATTCTTTTTAACAATGACTAAAACATATAATACCTAATAGATTTTTTAAAGGGCCTATACCAAACATTTTAAGGTTAGAATGGCGAACCTGACGAGAGTTGATGGAACCGAATGGCGCTTGCTTCCTATTTGGAACGCAGCAGCTAGTGTCTTAGCCATGTTCATTTATATATACAGTCTATAGTGGCACTGTTTTGAAACCACATATTTCCATCTTAATCTATTGTATTATTAAATAATTATGGTAGTGGAGGTTGTAGATCTTTCTTCTTTTTTTACAAATACATTTTACTCAAGCTTACAAACTGCTGTTCCCAGATAATTCCACCTCTGTAACAGCTGCCAACTCTTTAGTATTTTTAGCTTGGCACTCTGACAGTGTTGGGAAGTAATTAACATGTACCAAAAATACATATCCTGAATACTCATTTTGAGTAGCTGTATTTCAGTACAGTTACTCATTTGGTGGCATTCAGAATACAGTTACTTAAAAAAAAAAAAAAAAAAAAAAAAAAAAAAAATAAATTTGATTTTTTAAAAAAAAAAAAAAAAAAAAAAAAAAAAAAAAAAAAAAGGAATACATTGCAGTTTTTCATCATGCAATTTTAGCTTTGAATTGCACAGTATGAGTAAAACAAAAAGACAGTGCCCTCTTCTGGTGAGTGTACACACAATTTTTCCTTCTCTAATTGGACATAAATTAATGCATAGCAAATAAAAATAAAGTTGTTTGTAATTATTGGTTGTGTTTTTCTCTAAATTAATGCAATTTGCCACTTTTTTATACAAACTACATTGCAAATTAGTATATTTATTTTACTGACATATTAAATGCATATGTATTGAGTCTGTCACATTTCTTGTTTATCCCAGTCCAGCTCTGTTTCCTAACCATATGAGTGACATATGACAGCTCTACACATGTGTAATGCACATACTACACAAAATGTACAATCATGAAGGGATACAACAGTGCACTGGTCAGACAGGGGCACTGGTCAGACAGAGGCACTTATAATACAGCTTCATGTGTCACAAACGTCCCCTTAAACTCAGCCCTGCGTCAGGACAACACACTGACATTCACCTCACAGAAGCGGAGCAGGTCCTGAACAGCCACATGTTCCTCCACACACGTGAAATAGTCCCGTTATTCTACTAACGCTGTCGCTCTTTCGTAAACACACAGGTCAGAGATGAGATGGGCTCCTATTTGGATATAATTCGTAACAAATTAATTATACTTTTCACTTTCTTTTGTACAAGCACTGGTTGCCTTGACTGCCCTGACCGCACGCCACTGCTAAATATATTTTCAAAGTATTCTTTCCATTACTGCACTCTGATAAGCGTCACTTGTAATGTGCTACACTGCAGAGCTAAATCTATATTGTGCTAACAAGCTACTGTTCATTTGAAGGCAGTGATAATCATCATGTTTACTGCTCATCCAGTGCCTCAGTCTGGGCTCGAGCCTCTCTGCTAATTACCAATAAAATGTGTTGGCTCCACAGCAGTGAGGAGGCCTTCCCCGGACTGGCAGACATGAGCTGATAGGATCCATAATGAGAAGAAAATGTCTTTTGCGCGAAAAGAAACATCACTTTTCGAATGATTGCCAAAAACTTACATCAAAGTAGAAAGATGAAAAGATATGTATTTTCATCCATAAGTGTAAACAGTTCAAAAGCGTTCACGAGCTGTAATGGAATTTCAACCCACAGCCATTACATTATGGCCTCTTACAGCCTAAATGTACGAATGTTCGTCCATGTATTTGAGGAAAAGTTGTCTTGCCCCAGTACAGATACATTGTATAAGTGTACTGCCTGCATCTAACTATATAGCGTTTTACTGTCCAGGAAGTGAACGCTTAGCATGCTAGACAAACTCCATTATGGCCTCTGAAAGTTTATTTATTTTCTTTGAACACATAAAATTATTTAACAGACTCATAATATCAGTATGTCCCCTTGTTGCAGGTTTTCCGTGGGTTAAAGGCACTTAAAAATGTGAAAACCATTAGTCCATTTCACGCAGTGGCCCAAAGTTATTCCTCACTTACCTTACGCATCCCGAGCGTCCTAATTATTCACCCCCATGAGTTTATAAGCACTTTTCACAATTTTCAGAGGCCAGAGTGGAATTTTGTCATGATAATGCTAACAACAACTAGCATGCTAACCGCACACTGATCACTGAACAATAGAAAGACGTTCTAATTAGATGCAGACGCTACACGGCAAACTAATTTTGACCTCAAGAGCTGCTTATACAATATATCTACTGGGGCAGGAGGAATGGAAAAAAAAAAAAAAAGTCTGGTACAGGCTCTTTAAGTTTGGAAATGGACAGCTGTGAGGAGATGACACAGGGCTATCTCTGCGATCTCCCGCTTTTATCAGTCATTACAGGGCTCAGCGGGAGACTGCCTTCACCTGGTGCCCTGACGGTGCTCTCTCACATAATAACTGCTGTGTATTAGAGACGACTCCTCTGTCATTATGTAATAAGCGTACGGGGGTGCTGAGCTGAAGAATGCGGGGTAGCGCTGGTGCCGCACAGGTTCTGGCATAAATTAAACGCGCCACAGCCATTTCCCCGGCACCTAATTGGACATGGAAGCGTGCCACGGAGCGCCCGCAGCTCGTCTCTCATTTGTTGGGATGCGCCGCGCCTTGTCGGGGGCACAGAGTGGAAAATGGACTTGGGCAAACACACCTCTAACACTTGCTGCAGACCCTCTGTTCAGACACAGGGGGAGGGCTGGAAGTGGGTCAGCAGTGTCCAAACTAGGGCCCAGCGGCTAAGAACAAGTGTTGTTGAATTGGATCATATTGACTTGACTTTTATGAAAGCAGAACACTACAAAAATTTAAATCTACTTAAATTAAAAACATGTTACTTTTTTTCAGTTGATTCACCTCGGTAAGTAAAATTTTCTGCCAACATAAGTTTATTGATTTTTTTCATATTAAGTACAAAGAGTTGTTTTTCTTATCTGAAATGTAACAAGTTCTTATTTTAAGCACAAAACGTCTTGTTCCATTCGTAGGTAGTTTTACTTGTCAAGAGACATTTTCTTAATTCATTTGAACTTTGCTAGATTTTACTTTTTGCACTTAAGGGTCTGGAGCCTAATTCTGGAATATTATCTTGATTTGAGTGCATTTGACTTGGCAAGTAAAAATATCACAGATGGGACAAGATTTTTTGCACTTAAAATAGGAAAAAGCATCTTGTTCCCCTTAAAATAAGACATTAATTATCAGAATATGTTTTATTGCTATTGTCAGTGAACAAAACTTGCTTCGTCGTTATGGTGCAACATTAAACAAAGAATAATTATATAGCCTCTGATAAAATAATAATAAGGGCATGCATTAAAATAAGGTAAATAAAAATAGACTTTGATATGCAGATACAAATATATACAGTATGGGCAAAACAACAGCGCAAAAACTCAGTGCAAGTAGGTTAAAGGTCCTATATTATGCAAAATCATCAAAAAACATGAGAGAGTTGTGTTCTGTTTCATTCACACATGTTTGAGTAATCCTGCATTATTAGGATGTTCATCTTCAAAGCTCAAAATGCTCTCTTCCACCTTGTGATGTCATGAAGTAGTAGTTTTCAAGTTAACAGCCGCCTTTTACCTCTTGTTCAGTACAGACTCGCAATTCAACGGCTACATTCAATTGCTACATGACATCGTAAGGTGGAACAGCGTGTTTTCTGTTAACAGCATGTTTTCTCTAAGTAATGATAAAACGTAAGGAAGGAATATTGACTCTAAATAAAAAAATAAACAGTCAAACGGCAGACTGCCTTGCGTACTAGCAGAGGCAGTCTGCAGAGCGTACTAGCAGAGCCCACGTACCGCCGATACACATGCAAATCAGTGTTAGATTCCTTGTATAATAGTATAACCAAAAACTTGTACATTTTCCCAAAACAAAGTCCTATAAGCATCAAGTTAAAAAGCAAATAAATAAAATGAAGACTAAATAAAAAGATTTGCTCTGTTGAACTGCATCATATTGAGTGGACTTGTTCTTTTTTGAAAGCTGAAGGGTCTGAAGCCAAATGGAGTTTGCACAGTTGTGTCTCAGTGTCATTGAAAGTGAATCTCTCACCATTGACCAGGGTTGTGTGCTTTCAGATATTTGTAGATTGTCATGCTTGTTTTAAAGCTGTATTAGGGAGCTTTCTCTGCCTGTTGGACTCCCCTGTCAATGGTTGAGACAATAATCTAGACCAGTGGTGCCCAAACTTTCCACACCAAGGACCAACTACAATAATAAATAGCTTTCGGAGTATGACAAAATCTACACCTGGACCTTATCAGGCCTAAGTTAGGGGTAAACATAGTCTAAAATGAGACTAAACCAGGTCTTTAATGAAACTTAAGTTTTGAATACATTATTAATGCTAAGGAAAAAAAGAAATATACAGAGATTTTTTTCTAAATAAAACAAATAGTCAAAAAGCAGGCTGCTCCGTGTACTAGCAGAGGCAGTCCATGTACCACCAATAGTACATGTACCATTCGAAAATCACTGATCTAGGCTCCTTCTATTATAGTAACAAATAACTTGTTCTTTCTTTTTGCCTGAACAAAAAAATAAAAAAATAAAATAAAGAATCCCCAAATTTTGAAGCTTAAAAAGAAAAACAAGTGAAGTGGTGAGAGACTGTCATGACATTAAGGTCCTGAGTCTACAAAAGGTGTAGTGTCAGAATGGTCAACAGTAAAAACTCTGCTAAAAGCACTGTCTGAATGATTCACTGCAACAACCTCTCAGACAAAAGCATCTGTTATAAAGAGCCAAAATATATCAGCACCTGCATGTGGCCTGCACCTCATGCTGTCCAGTTCAACATCAGACAAAGGGGATGTTATAAAAGAGGTTGTGTTTTTCTGAGATTCAGGATCAAAACCAGACCCGCAGTCAAAATTCAAAACGCAACAATCAGAAACTGGAATGAAAAAAAGATGTTAACTGTTTGGACTTGGCCAAGGAGGAAGTACCAGTCTAGAAGACAAGTTGGAATTGGAAACTGTGACTCAGATCACATGGCCTTGACCTGTGGGGTGCCCCAGGGATCAATCCCGGGACCCCTTTTGTTCAATTTCTACATGCTGCTGTTAGGCCAGTAATACGCAGCAATAGCGTGTCATATCACTAATATGCACTTTTAAGCTATTTAATATGACCTGTCTTATAACAAGCAGACATTCAAAATCATTTTTATTTATTATTCAAAATTTCATCAAATTTTTCCTCTTTCCACAATTTTCTTGGACATTCCTAATCTATGCATTCTGAAGGACGTCAGCAGAATTATTGAACTAAATACTAGTGTATTTGTCGATATCTAATTATCAAGCAAATGCCCAAACTTGCAGTATTTGAAACAAATCATTTTTGATGTATATGTTTCATATTTCCTATTCTTTAGTCATATTTCACTTCAGTCATTTGCTCATATGCCTTTAAGTGCTAATGTACCCAAATCCAGTGTTCCGCATAACCTTTCATATCTCGTAATCATTTTGAAAGGAATTTAAAAAACAAATTATTTGCATTGTTATTGGCCATTAAACAGACTCTTGAGTACCTTTGCTTTGACTTTTAGATGTTGTAGAACTTAAAATAATGGCTAATTAAAAAAAAACAACACTTTATTTGGGATCCGGTGCAGCTGGTCATCTACTGGCAACAGAGGGAATTACCACAGGGAAAACAGTTAAGGTTAAATACACTTTATTGTCACCGGATTGAACCCGTAACCAGCATGAATGAAACGAAATACATCTTCAGGTATGTTTCTAGATGAAGGAAATATGTTATAACATGTTAAAAGCTCAAAAACGTGAAGTTCCTGTGAGACAGCTATACTGTGCTATAATATACTAGCCATATTTCAGTAGCCCATAAAATATATAAATGCCTTTGCTCTCAACGCTTACTCCTATTAGCTGCATTATAATAGTTGTCTTCCATTCAGTTTGTCACTATACCACATTGTAGGGTGCACGGTTACCAGGCAACATCCCTCCTCTCTTCTGAAGGTTACACTTAAAAGGTTGTGTGTCATTATGCACTACACTCAGCCAGTTTGATCAGCCACGGCTCATAAACCGGCAGTAGACTCTGTTTGGAGTGCATCAAAAGGTAGTGGACCTCACTTCATGATAGACTCTCCTCTCAAGTGTCCTTCTTCTTAATAGTGCCCTAAAAAGTTTCCCTCACAACAACGCGGTTCACGGTTCACCTTTTACACGGAAAAAAATAGCTCAGATTGAGTCTTTGTGCTCGAAGGGCACGGGGGACATTCGCGCTAACTACGACTTGACTTTTGGTGGGTTGACGCTGCGGGGTCATTCGTGAGTCAAAACAAACTTCCCTGGGTCGATTGTTCAAAATTATAATAGGTTGCGTTCACATGGTATCGTGAAATTCTTTCAAATTTTCTTGTCAGATTGCAAATTTGTTGACCTGGTTAATATCTCTGTAATTACTGGGCGTATCCACATGTCATTAAGTTACTACTGCTTTTTCCCTGTCAGCGCAAATTATCTTCCTCATAATAGCTTCAAAAAGTAGCGCCATTATTAAGCTGCCAAAACATGATTATTGTCAGTTGAAAGGATTTTAAACCATAAGATTAATATGGCACATGGCAAGTTAGTGGAGCTAATCCCTAACAAATAATGATAAGGTTCAACATCTGTGGATTTTATGTTTGGATATTTCTTCCAAAAGAGGCTCCTGCACTTCATTTGAAATTATAGCATAATCTTTTGTTTTTGTTTATGTGAAGAATTTTGGGCAGCTTAAGTTGTATTTTAAATCTGCTATATAAAAAAAAAAAAAAAAATGAATTGAACTGAATTGAATCAAATATACAGTGTGAACTTTTGGAATTTAAAGATGCATAATGTATATTCTTTGGTGGAGGGTTCACTATCTGTTAGTATGGTATTTAAATAACTAAGATAGATACGTTACCATACTGTTTAAAGCATCGTAGCACATTCTCTATTTGTTTGAGTGTAAGGTAAATTGCTCCATATGAATACGTGTGAAAAACATCCTAATAACAGTATCTAGACCCAAGTGAGATTTATTGCCAATGGGGGGCAATGGCCATTTTTCCCTGTTGATTACACTGTACTTTCTGTTGAAAGTAAATGCACAAATGTTGAACCTGATCATTTCTTTGACGAGATATTAGACCTTGCTGCATTGCAACAAAAATCTTTATTTGAACTATTATTGGCCTATAGAATGTTGTGATGTCACCTGACGCCCAGTAACTATTCTCCCATGACATTACTAACTATTTGTCCCTCTCTTAAACTGATCTATTCAGTTAAGCTATTCATTGCCTTATTTTTATTTTCCAGCATCTGCTAATCTCTCCCGGTCAAGTTTCATCCAAAGGTTCACAAACTGTTTTCTTTCAATTGGGCTCATTGTGATTTTGTAATGTTACTGAGTCACAGAGTAGGTTTTAATGCAGACAGAATTGGATTTGAGAGAAATCAAAGAGTAGCGTGGTGTCCAGAGCACTCACGCCGCTCTGAGTAGCTCTGAGGCGCATTAGTGAGCTGCTCCATCAGAGCAGGTGGACTGGTCATATTTTGCAGATAAACAGCTCTCCTCTGTTATTTTATTATTCATACATTTTATTTTAAAATTCATACAATAAAATCCACTGATTAACTGACAGATGTCATCAGATGTTTCTGGTGAGGTAGTAGTAAGTAAAATAGGGCCGAAACGATTAATCGAGTAATTTGATAAGTAAAAAGCTTTGATTCTTATTTTATTGCCTCGATGATTCATTTTATTTTAATAAATAATTAAAATCACATGAAGCTGAAGCACACAAAGCGCATGGAACCATTGCAGCGGTTGTCTCTACACAGAGCATGTTTCTGCCCAGAGCCTGCAGAGCACTGACTGCACAACAGTGAAGGGAGCGGGGTATTTTAGATCCACGAGTGAGTTTAGGGAGCGGAGTTTAGTACGGTGGACCATGATGATGAACACAAACTAGTTCAAGAAAAGACTGCAAGGGGAGTTGAAGACATAGAGGCTCAAACAAACGGCACACGGAGCTAGAGCTGCAAAATGACTCGACCTCAGTGCTGCAGACAGAGCTCAAATTACAACGTGGAGATGTTTAACTCTTATCTTAGCTGAAGTGATGGGACACACTTTATTTTCTGTGAAATTAATTAATAGAAACTGTAACTGTAGTTCACATTTAATGTGGCCTTTTTACAGTACAGTCAGACATTTTGATCAGGTCATTCTATCATAGAAGTGAAATGTTTCTGTTTGGGGACATGCTGATGTGCAATTAAGAAGAAATGTGCTATTTCAAGCAGAAAAACATCTTATTTGTTTTACCTATGAACTATAACTAAAAAAAAAAAAATGCCTTTAAGGATATTTTATGGAAGGTAAAAATGTATAGATTACTCGATTAATATAAATAAGTAAATCATAAATAGATTACACAATTACTAAAATAATCGATAGCTGCAACCCTAAACTCACTAAAAACAGATTTAATAGTTTCTGATTATCTGTTATCTGATCTAGTACCCACTGCACCTGGCACCTTTTCTGATAAAATGCACAAAATCCTCATTGCAATTATTTATTAATAACAGTTTCTGTTTGTCATCAGAAACAGCTGTGTTAGTTTCAGACTAGTTAGCTCCTCTCTTCAGATAGACATAAGGCAGTGTCCACCAGTGGTCTGACCACAACTGAAGAAGTGGCTTGGATGAGGAGCAAAATGTTTTCACTCAAAAAACTTTTTGTCCAGTTGACAGAATTGAATTTTTCTTTTACTATGAATCATACCTGGACGACTGAGGGATTTCACAGACTTAATTTATTAATGTTTCTGTTAAATTTACAGGTAATCTCCTTGAGGAGTCTTCTTCTCAAACAAGTAGCAAGGCTGCACCAAATCAAAGCTCACTGTTTATCCTGTTTATTCAGGTGATATAAAGTAAAACAGGAGAAAATTGATACAGACGAACTGTATATTATTTTGGTTGTTGCGAGTGTGGTGGTATAAAAAAGATCAAGCAAGAATGTGGTTTTGAAGGACATTGGCTGCGGTTCCATGCACACTCAAAGTCTGATTATTATCAGATTTTTGGAACTAAAAGATCATTAAGAAGACAGGTAAAGAGCAAAATCATCTGACTGATCCGTCTGATTGCTCACTTTAAATTGTGCAGTTTGCACAGTTTGTCCTTAAATAATTTTACAGGTCTAGAAACCAGATATGAATCAGATTTTGATGAGCTTGTAACTGCAGCCACTTACTATGCCATGTTTGTATTGTTATGTTGTCATCATGTCATGTTTTAAATTTTAAAATACTGCATATGTTTATGCACACAATCTACTTGGAGCACTGGGAATGAAAGCCAGCCAACAGCCAACAGCCAACAGCCAACAAAGCAACGTGGCTGGCATGGTTATATAAGCACGTAGTTGTAATGAACCCAGTTCAATGGCAGAAATGCTCAAAACTGAGTCTGGAAATTCATTTTGGACTTTATGAAACAGCGTAGGAGCGCTCTGGATTCCTACCTGTGATGTAACAATCTGGGGATAATTGAAATGGAGTGATTTCTAATAAAACAAGTGTGAATGAAGCAAAATACAACTAGGCTTGTCATGATAATTACTATATTGATATTCAATATATGAAAGTTGGAATAATATATTTTTGGGGTCAGTATTTATCATGTGTACTTTTTCCTTGCACTACTGGGACATTTTTGGTTATTTTTTGGCTATATGATAAAATTTAAGCTGTAAAACTTTGAATTCATAATTGCTATGACTCATTACAGATCTAAACTAAGTACTAAAGTGTTTCATTTTGCTGTTTATTTATTGGAGCTCATTTATTTAGATTTAGAATAGTTTTTGTGGTTTAAATCTGCTCTTGGGTTTTTGTGTCAGTGGCATAAATTAGTTTCAATATTATTCTTTATCGTCTATATTTACTTCAGCAATATATCACACTTCAAAATTTGTTATCGTGACAGACCTAAATGCAACTCCAGGTATGTTTTTGTTGAGAGGACAATACATGGTTAAAAAGCTCAAAAAAGTCAATTTTGGATGTGTCCTTTAAATGGTGGAATCGAAATAGACGGATAAATTGACCCTTAATGGGAGGTCAGACAGATTCCATTCACAGCACCACAGTGTAAATCTTTGTAGAGCCTCACCCCCTATTGTTTTGTGGACATCTGGAGTTGACATGAGGACAAATGACGAAATCTTTTAGCAATAACGCTGCTTCAGAAGTACAGCTTTTCATCCATGCAGGGGATCCATCCACGTCCCAATTAGAGGCGGCAGTGTCGCGGGCCCAGCCTCACTGCGTTTAAGCAGATCTGAAGTCTGTTTACAGCTCCCCACGGAGACGGACTACAGCGCAGCAGCCGCACTCAAGCGCAGACATCACCAAAGTTTAGGCGCTGTGCATTCACTTCACCGCACTGTTCTTAGATACAGATTTTTGGTGCAACTGGAGATTTGTTTTAGGATATTTGTTGTGCAGTTGTATAGTCTTTTAGCTAAGCCTTTAACTATCAGTGAGACAATGGCGAACTTAAAGGAACTGTATGTAGGCTGCGGCGCTAATGTGCTCTAACTTGCATATAGAGAACACGTACAAGTTTTCCTCATTCTCAATATATGCTGAGAACAGACTCTGTATCTGTTTGTCACCCAATATTTTGAGCAGAAACTATTGCCTACAGAAGTTATCCTAAACTTAATGTTGATACAAAATATCTTGCAATCTATCTTATGTGTTTTTTGTTTTAATCTACACAATTTTTTGATTTACACCAATCAACGTCCCTGACACGACTTGGTTCGTTCGCGCTGCTTCCAGAATTCCCACGTCTCCGATTTGAGCTCGCAACTTGGTGCGGTGTTCATGAAAGCGGTACGAGTGTAATGAGTAATGAGTAATACAATCACTCAGCCAGTGTGTTAAGGAAATTAATTGTTGTGTGGCGAGCTGAAGTGTCCTTGATCGGAGCAACAACGGCGAGTTCTGCCACTTAATCAGCATGTTCAGAGACATTTATTTTTTAATGAAACATGCATAACCTCTGAATGGAGTTCTATAAATGTTATCTCCACCGCTTCATTATAGCTTCACTTATCATTAGAAAAGAACGTAAAGGGAAAACACGCCCAGACACACATGCAAACTCCACACTCAAAGATCCTCACAGACTCGCGCAGATGTCCACGCTGCGAATTGAGAGCGTTGACCACTCAGCAACTGTATCTTATCTTAAAGCTCTTAGTCTAATGCAACATTTGAGAAGGCGGAGAAGGAAACGGGGCCAAAGCTCTCTGGTCTGTCTGTGGTTTTAATTCTTAGACCAATTAAACGTGTCCACGGCTGGTTCTAAAGCAGGCTCCGAGGTGGCGCTCCCGTTGAGTGCAGGGCCGGAGGGGTTAGCTTCTGTTGAGCTACACTTTACACGCGGCTAATTATCGACTCGCACTCGGAACACTCTTTACGCCGCACCGTTCGCATCAGCAACATTTCATCTGGGTTTGTCGTCTGCTCTGGCTGTGCTGCTCTACTGGGAGTCACAACCCAGCTGCTGCTTCAAACCAGGATCTTATCTGCAGCTTAGATCACGCGTAGCATCAGTTTTAGGCCTGTCACAATAATTACTATATTGATTTATCGTTCAATACATGATAAATGGAACAATTATTTTCGGAGGGGCAATACTGTAGGGCTGTAGGCCTTGAGTCATTTAGTCGATTAATTAGTCAATTGTGTCTTTGTCGACCAAAATTTGTACGCATTCCAAGCTTTGTAATTACTCAACCAGGAGTGCCAATATCTAGCACGGCAACAGCGCACTTCCTGATTCCTGGATGATAAAACGCTTTACAATTAGATGCAGACAGTACACAGTGGTCTCATTTCTACCCTAAGAACTGCTTTTATAATAGTCAGTCAAAACAACCTTTGGTCAACAACTAGAACAAATAAATTGTTAAATCAAATATTGCTCTTTCAGACAAAAAAAAAAAAAAAAAAGAATAAAAACATGTAAATGTTCGATTTTTTGATTTGGTTCTCCGGACAATAATTGACTTGGCTGCCACAACAAGATTCTTGCAATGGGTTGACAGATCTCAGGACAAACCAAAATGGGTTTGTGTACTCAATATTATGGGAGTTAATGGCAGCCTAGATAGTTGTAATTATTCATTATTATCGTTTTGGCTTTTTTTGGTGTTTTTTTTGGTGGTTTTTTTTTTTTTTGAGTGAGCATTACACTTCCTGAACACATAACATATGTATTATATTTATGCAGAAGAAGGAACTTAAGTTAATGTGTCATTATGAAGGCAACATTTTGAAAATGCAGTGTGTGTTTGTGTGGAGTAAAGTGACTCAAGAGTCTGGCCGAATGATTATTGTTAGAATGGTATTGTAAAAGGGAGTGGGGGCAAATAAGCGTTTGTTCTCCCCACTTCTTTTCGGATTTTTTTTATTTGAAATCTACATTTATG
>KN484472.1:3746-30583 GCA_000787095.1 Periophthalmodon schlosseri
GGGAGGGGGGAGATCAATAGGGAGAGGGAGAGAGGGGAGGGAGAGAGAGAGAGGGAAGAGTGGGAGAAAGGGAGGGAGAAGGGATGGAGGAGAGAGGAGGGTAGAGGAGAGAAGGGGAGAGGTGGAGAGACAGGAGATGAGAACAGGAGAGAAGGAGAGAGTGAGTAGAGAGAACCAGGACTGAACCAGGGCTAAACCAGAAGTGAACCAGGATTAAACAAGGATTGGACCAGGACTGAACCACTGAGAGAGGGTCAGAGCCAGGACTGAAGCAGTACTAAACCAGGACTGAACCAGGAAGAGAGGAAAAGAGGGGGATAGAGGAGAGAAGGAGAGAATGAGTAGGGAGGGGTGAGAGAGAGAAAAGGGAGGAAAAGAGATGAGGGAGAGAGAGAAAGATAAGGGATAGAGGAGAGTATCTTTGTTTCTTGATAAACAGAGCCCTTACAGTGAGGGGTTAAAGGTTCAGATGTGCTGGGTGGATCAGAACAGTGAAGTATTTAAGACATTTGGCAGAGAAGAGTGAGTCCTCGTCTGAGATTCCCCTGCTTTTTGTGGTAAAATGCTTTTTATTAAGGCTATTTTATTTTATGGCAGAGGCACTAACACAAAGGTTTCCGGTTCAATACCCACAACCGCCTGTGCCCTTGAGCAATTTTTCATACTTTACATATAAGAATACTGTGTTTGATGCTGCAATTAAGAGGGGAGGGGCAGAAGATGCAGAGGAGAGGGTCAGACAGAACAGAGGATGCAGAGGAGAGGGTCAGTGGAGCAGAGGAAGAAAAGGAGAGGGTCAGACGGAGCAGAGAATGCAGAGGAGAGGGTCAGACGGAGCAGAGGATAGACTACCTTGTCTTTCTCCACAAAGTCCACATAGGAGGTCCTCTCGATCTCCACGGGTTGGCCCTGACGATCATACAGAGCCAGGACGAAGTGGAAGAAGTTGGACTTTCTCAGGTTTGAAGGAGGCTGCTTCTCAAAGTGAGCCCTGGCCAGACCTACACCACTGAGAGAGGAGAGAGGGTCAGGACCAGGACTGAACCAGGACTGAACCGGGACTGAACCAGGACTGAACCGGGACTGAACCAGGACAGAACCAGGACAGAATCAGGACTGAACCAGGACAGAACCAGGACTAAAACAGGACTGAACCAGGCCTGAACCAGGACTAAACCAGGATTGAACCATGTCTGAATCAGGACTAAACCGGACCAAAGGTTTAAAGCAGGACTAAACCAGGACTAAACCTGGACTGAACCAAGACTGAATAAAAGAGGTCTGAAATAGGACTAAACCAGATCTAAACCTTGTAGTCCAGAGACAATCAGGACTAGAGGGTGCAGGCTAAATCCCTTACAAAAGAAGTCCAAACCAGGGCTAAATCTGACCAAACCAGGACTAAACAGAGAGAATTATCTAGATAAAATGAACTAATATTAAGGAGGTCTACATTTTCAGAAGCTAGGGTAGAGCAGACCGGGCTCTCCATCCAGGCTCCCCCAAGACCCTCCGAGACCTGGTCCCCTGAGCCCGGATTAAACCTGACCTTTCGACTCTATAAACATCATTATACTGTGTGCTAACTGCGCTAATGCTAATGTCTGCACTGCTTTATTTATGAGTGGCTAACAGAGCTAATGCTAATGTTTACACAGGGATAATCCCATTAGAAAGCGCTAACCGGATTAGCTCCAGCTGCGTCCAAATAAAACAACCCCACAATGCTTTATTTATGGATTATTATAATGTTATAATCTTCATAAAGTGAGGGATTTGAATTGTGTTGACCCCATCTCGCAATGCTGGAGAGGCAGAGACCAGACCTCCATAGTTAAGGGTTAAATGTTCTCAGTAGCTGTTTAATCCATCATAGAATTATACAAAACATTTAGCTACTGAGCGCTAAACAAATAAAAAATGTAGAGTTCATGTAATTGTGCACATTAGGTTTGTCAAAAGTATCGAATATACTAATCAATACTAAAACTAGTATCGAATCTAGATACTCATTTGAACAGGTATCGATACTAAAAAAGCGTGATGTGCAGCTTTCCATCAGAGGCACCGACAGCCACACGGCTCTTTGCTGTGACAGCGTCGGCTCCCATTGAGCACCGCAGTTTTCTAACACGGAAGTCAGCGGGCTTGTTTCTTTTTGATGAATATTATGATTTAAAATGTTCAGATTCTAACATCATGATCCACAGGTGTCGTAGATTATAACTATAGAGCAGACACAAGCACAGCAGGTCTTCTTTAATGCTGGTTACTTGCTGCAGCCAACAGAGCTTTTGGTGCGCTAGTTTGAGTCCTTGTTAGTCCTGGTTTACTGTGGGCAAAAAAATTATGAGTCCAGGACTATACCAGAATGACTAAAAAATAGGTCTAACACAGGACTAAACTGGTACTGAATCCGGATTAAACCACGACTGAATCAGGACTAAACCAGGACTAGCTCTGGGTGTAAATACAAAGTACAGCTGTGAGTGTGGAAAGAGGAAACAGCATTGGAAACACAAATACAACACTAGTCAACACTTGACATGTGTGAACGAGCGTGCACGTGAGGAGGTGTGCAATATGTAGGGCTGTGCATGTGCAGAGTGTGCATGTGAGATAAATGTGCCTCTCACGTGCACAAGCAGAGGACCATGCATGAGAGGAGTGTGCATGTGAGAGGACTGTGCATGTGAGAGGAGTGCATATGTGGGTCTGGGCATTAGGAGCGTGTGCGTGAGAGGAGTGTGTATGAGAAGCGTGCACATTACAGGAGTATGCATGTGAGAGGAGCGCATGTGTAGGTCTATGCATTGGAGCTAGTGCACGTGAGAGTAGTGTGCATGTGTGGGACTATGCATGAAGCGCATGCACAGGAGAGAAGTGTGCCTCATGCACACTCCTCATGAGTGTGCACATGAGAGGAGTGCATGTGAGAGCAGTGTGCATGAGGAGTGTGCACGAAGAATGTGCATGTGAGAGGAGTGCATGTGCAGGTCTGTGCATTAAGAGTGTGCATGTGAGAGGAGTGTGCATGAGGAGTGTTCACGTGAGAGGAGTGCATGTGCGGGTCTGTGCATTAGGAGTGTGCACATGAGAAGAGTGCATGTGCAGGTTTGTGCATGAGGAGCGTGCACGAGGAGGTGCTGAAGGTGTGAAAAAAGTGTGTAAAGTGTAAAAACAAACGTGGAAATGACAGCTGCTCTTTTCCATCTGCTCCAGAGGAAACAGCTCTGAGTTCTATAGAATAATCCTGAGTGTAGCACATGGTTCTAAAGACACTAAAGACTTAAGATGGAGGACACGGCAAAATGTAATGTACACGGTTTTGTTAAAGGTCAAAGTGAATATGACAATTCTCTCATTTCTACTTAGGATCAAACCTGTTGTAAATATAAATGATTGTTTTGCACAAATCAAGAAGCAATTTGTGAAGAAAAGTTGAAAAATATGTTGAAAATGACAGGAAGTACAGAGTTTTATTTTAGAGAGTCTTACAATGACATCACACTGATGTCATCACACTGGGAGAAATCTGTCCAAAAGTTCGACACAATTTACACACAACAAACAAGTTTTTCTGAGACTTTAAATATGATTTTAAAAAAAGAAAGGTGTTTTGTTATCATTTTATTTGTCAAATAATAATCTGTGTCCATTAGGAGTTTTGGCCTTGTTTTACACTGGATAGGTAGGTTGGGCAATTCCCTGGTGTGATGTCATAATGTTCAACCAGCAAGTAAAATTTTAAATGTAAAAAATGACCAAACTGTATGACAAAATATAATGATCTGAACTGTGTTTTAGTGAAACGAGTAGTAAACTGTTATATGCACTTAAATGTTTGGACCTGTTTTAAGGATCATGCCTCTGGAACCACTCCACATGAAACTCAAACTGTTGGAATCCTCGACACACACACAAACACGCACGCATACACACACACGCATACATGCGCATACACACACACGCACACACACATACTTTCTTTTCCATAGCAAAATCTCATGAACTGCTTTTTAAAATGAACTCCAATCTTACTTAAACCTGCAAGTAAACAGTTAAAACAAAAGGAAACAATCATTTTACCATAAATTATCACAACTGATTATATTTTCAGACAATATTGACAATTATGCATTTTTTACTTAAAGACGCTGTACCTGGTTTTTGTTTTGAAAAACATGAAAAACAGAACTTCATTTTAAACAGTTTGCAATGGTCCAAAGTTATTCCTAATTATTCACCACAATGAGTTTATTGGCACTTTTCACATCTCTCAGAAACCAGAGGAGTTTTGCCTTCATGGTAAAGCTAACAACAACTAGCATGCTAAAAACAGTTTATAATAACAAGCAGACAGTACACAGCAGACTTAATTTGACCTCAAGAGCTGCTTATACAATATATCTGTACCAGGCCAAGCAGGTACTGTTCTGACTGTCACTAGATGGGCAGAGTACTGTAGTACTGGATATTGTACTGTAGTATCCATGGATGTTGTGTTGTTGTTTTTTTGTTTGTTTTTTGTGGGCAGTTTCCATGGATATAATACCAGATTCTACAGAGTAATGGAAACACAACCAGGCCAAACAGAACCGAGTAGAGCAGGGCCAAGTAGGGCTGTTGGAAACAGTCCAATGTATTGATAATGTTTAAAACAGCCCTATTGTGCTTGTGTGTCTCTATAGTTTTAATCTCTGACTCCCATGGGTCATTATGTTTTATATTGCATTTGCACATTTTAAATCGCAATATTCATCTAAAATGACTTAATAAAAGAAACAAGTGCGAGAAAACTGCGTGTTAGAAAACTGCGCTTTGTCATGACGTTTACGGAGTTGACGTCGCCGTAAACATCATCACAACAAAGTGCCGCATGCTGTCGGCTCCTCCTCTGGAGAGCTGCACATCACACGCAATTTTTTTTAGGATTTATTTTTTCATTTGTACCAAAATGACTACGCAATGCTGCTGAATCCTACGTGTATCATCGATTAAGAAAATAAAATTGGAGAACAAAATAAGTCCAGTGGGTGTTTGCCGGTGGTGGTGAAAATGGGGGTTGATCGGTAAAATGGAATTTAGAAAATAAGCAATTCAAGATTGTTCAAACATGCACGAATCACTCCACATACAACTTCAAGTGAGTAAATGGTGAAACTATAACATGGATAAATGCTCTGAAAAGTCAATTTTGCAGAATTGGTCTGATTTAATAAAACAGACAAGAGATTAAACCGGGACAAATCTGAGTCTTAAGCCGATCTAAACCTGGACTAAACCTGGACTTATCCAACACTAGAGGAGGCGTCTGGGGAGAGGGGAGGCATTTTGCTTGGACATTCTTGTGCTCGTGTTGAAGAAAAGAATCCTAACCTTTGTCAAACCTCGGCCTATTTTGTGCATGAGGCGTAAACAGTTGAACAGAACCCACACATTTGTAAACGCCGTGATTTGTGCCCTGTTTTCCCATGATCCTCTGGGGCGGTGAGTCTTTAGTCGGGAGTGAGAACAGGTCTGACAGTTTCATTTCACACAAGCACAAGTGTTTTTAATAGAGCTGCTTTTTCTATACACTCAATATGTCTCATGCTATCATTAATAAGACTGAAGAACCAGGACTAAAGCAGGACTAAACCAGGACTAAACCAGGACTAAACCAGGACTAAAGCAGGACTAAAGCAGGACTAAACCAGGACTAAACCAGGATTAAACCAGCACTAAACCAGGACTAAACCAGGACTAAACCAGGACTAAACCAAGACTAAACCAGCACTAAATCAAGAGTAAACCAGGACTAAATCAAGGCTTAACCAGGAATTAGTCAGGATCTGCACAGCCTGTTGAAGCTAATAATAAAATATGGCTTAGGCTGTGTTCACACTTGCACACACACACACACACACACACCACAACAATATTGGGACTTAAACCAGAACTAAACCTGGACTAGACCTGGACTAAACCAGAACAGGACCAAGTTTTCATCAGGAGGACAGAGAAAAAAAAACAAGACCAAATGAATGGGACAAGAATGCAGCCAAAATTTCACCCACACCTCTTCTATAATCAGCAGCAGTAGTAGTAGCAGTAGTAATAGTAGTAGTAATAGTAGCAGTAGTAGTAGTAGTAGTAGTTTAGTCAGTGTAGAAGGTTAGACGTTAAAGTTGCACTATGTAACTTTTCCTCTTGTCTCCCTGGTTATTGCTTTGCTTAGAATGTTTTTATAAGCTTAGAATATTTAGGCCTATCTCAAGCAGGTGCCATAACCAGGCCAAGTAATAAGTCAGATCTGTGGAGAGGCGAACCCCGTCACGGTAAAAATGCACGTTTTAAAGTAGTTAAACAGACTCTAGAGAGAGCTTAAATCAGACCTGTTGTTCTTGTGTGTGTGCTCTGTATTTATAATCTATGACAGCTGTGGATCATTGTGTTATAATTTGGATATTTTAAATCACAATATTCATCTAAATGGGAGCTGACGTTGCTGTAAACGTGATCACAACAAAGCGCTCTGAAGTTGTTGGTGCGTCTTATGGATAGCTGCACGTCACGTTAGCAAGCAGCAGGGGGTTTTTTTCTCATTTGTACCAAAATGATAACGTGACGCTGCCGAATCCTTTGTGTATCACCGATTACGAAATTAAAATTGTAGAACAAAGTAAATACAGAGCAGTGGGCGTGTACCGGTGGCGGGGAAACGGGGTTGATTGGCAAAATGGCGTCTTGGCAAAATGGCGATTAAAGATTGCTCAAACATGGGAATCACTCCAAATACAATGTCGACAGGGTAAATGAGAAGGAAACAACTATAACATGAATAAAAGCTCTGAAAAGTCCATTTTGCAGAATAGATCTGATTTGAAACTAATCCCCACAAACAAGCGGGTTGCGCAGCAGGAAATTTTAACGCATTCTACTCAAATAAAAGCAAAAATGTGTTTTCATGTTGGATAGAAGTTCGCTTTTAAATGGAGAATCATGCAACACCTTATTTTGGATTTGGTGAAATACTCAAATAACCTTTTACTGCTGTTACCGGAGCAGACACGAGCAGGTCCAAACACAGCGACGCGGAGAGAGGCAGACGCGGCAGAGAGATGCTGCTGGCTGCCTTCAAGAGCGATCACAAACACTCAACAGGAACAACTAAATCCACGTCTCTTACGTCCACCTCGCGTCCCATCTGCGTGACCGCCGTAAAACTCCCGTCAATCTGATCCGTCTGTGGTTTACGCACGCTTCCTCCCGAGTCCTCATCATCTGAACACACACACTTCTGTCCACACGCAAAAGTTTGTACCAATAGACTTTTAATAAATCTCTTTTTCTTATAGGCCTAGAACTGAGCAGTTGTAGCTTTTAAATGCTGTGCAACGGTAGGCGAGTAGTCTCAAAGATTAAATGAGCACAAGGCGAAAAAGGACGCAATATTTGTGCTAAAATATAAACACAGAAAAAACATAGTTGTGTTCGAGGCGTAAATGTGCGTGGTTCTATTGGAGAATAACAGCGCTGCGGTCTAAGCATCACCACCATCAAGTAAAGTTATGATTTAAAGTCTTTTTAAGTTCATAGAAGAGCCAACCGAGAGGCTACAGGTGTGAAATGGATTTATTCTTGTGAGGTTACATACAGAAAAATCTAAAATATATAAGAAAAATATGGTTTAGTGGGATTTTTACGCATCGAGACATAAAACATTGTGATTTACGGTTAGTGCAATTACCAAAGATTACTGTGAAGTTCAGTGTTTTAAACTTTGGAATGAGATTTTGCCGCAGTTCAACATGGAAAGGAATGCGCAAATTTAACGCTCGCAAAATAGACTTTACCAGTGCGGTGTAATAGTCTGATGAATACGCTGTCATGTCAATTTCATAACAAATAAAACGTGAAGCAAAAACGTGCAGAAGAAAACCACGTTCAGAGTTCAGATTTGGACGCGCGGACGGATATTCCAGTTCAGGCGAGTTCGGAAAAGCGTGTTAGTTTAGTGAACAAATGAAAACACAAACATGATAATATAATGAAGTAATGGAGGGTTGTTTGCGGTGATTTCAAGCGTCACTATTTGGCAAAGCAAAGAGAACGTTGGGATTTCGGTTTGTTTCAGCGGGTTGCGGATATTGTGGATTCTGCGCAACAGGTGTCATTAGGTCAGTGGAGAAACGCGAAAGAAGTTTGAACCCAAATCAAAACAATACAATAAAATAGCAAACAAGGAATCATAAATATGAATTATATTTTCTATTTCTGTGTTCTGTTAAAATGTCGTCTATAAAATGTTCACTTTATGTTGTTCCAAAATGGACAGAATTACGCGCGTTTACCCAAAGCAATCGCGCCTTTGATAATAATGTTTTTGTTAAGCATTTAAAGGGAAAACAAAGACAAAACGTATTCACTATTTGATGGAGTGTGTTTGACTGTTTAGGGTTTATAATTTTATATGTTTTTTCATACTCAAACTTCAAAATCTCCCCTAGAAGGATTACGCATGTGGGTTAAATCAGAAAAGCCTATACTCTTGTTTAGAGGTAGTAGTCGTGGGTAGATTTGGAAGGTACGTTTTACGCCTGTTTTTTTCCGCTTTCTTGGCTCACACACCTGTAGCTTTGTCTGTAGGAATGCTTTGGCTCTGCGTAATAATCATACTCATCACCGTTGCAACTCATTCGCAAATTGTCACTTTGAGGAGAATTACCGAGAAGTTATACCAGAAATGTGTCTTTAAATCTCCAAAGTCAGGTCAAATCTATTTCACTTTCTGTGCGCAAAATCACACGTCTCTTTAAAAATAACAACAATGTGTCTCCCAATTTATATTCTGGTCAATCTGTAGTAGCCTCTGTTCAAATTATAACACGACCAAATGACGCTTATCCAAACTTTTACGCACGAACTTTAGTCCTGTTTTATGTTCGTAATCGAATAACAGTCTAGCCAACAAAGTTCACAGATAGGCTAAGTAAATGTGGGCGACAGTAGCACAGTTGGTAGAGTGTTTGTCCACTAATCTGAAGGTTGGCGGTTTGAGTCTGGCTCCCACAGATGAATGCTGTCGTTGTGCCCTTGGGCAAGACACTTAACCCACCTCGCCCCCAGTGTCTGCGTGCACTGGTGTATGAATGTGTGTGTGAATGTGTGAGTGGTTCCTTGATGTAAAGCGCTTTGAGTGACTTGAAGGTGGAAAAGCGCTACATAAAATGTGACCGTTTACCATTTAATGTTTGACACACAACTTTGATATTTCTTCACATATGCTATTAAATCATTTTTTTCTAGATTTATACAATTTAACTGAGTTCAAATTAACACTACCGAATGACGCTTCTCCAAACTTTTACGCACTAACACAAGTCCTGTATGTTCGTAATTAATAAACGTCTAGGATGCAATGTTCACATTATTATTGTCACACAACTTTGATATCTCTATATGCTATGCTATTATATGCTATTAAACTATATTATTTTATACAGATACAGTTTCAATGCAATTAAATAAACATATTCAAGTGTATAGTTATGTTTGTATGAGTTGCGAATGACAATAACGAGTTCAATTATCTCTCTATTTAAAAATGTGCGTAAGGTGTATACGTTATTTCTTGTCCTTCAAAATTGTGTGGGGCTCGGTCCCATTATGAGTGCATATTTTCGGACATATGTATACAACCTACCATATGTAACTCGCTGTTATTATTCTGATCGTCTAAGCGCTTAATTTGTGTTCCGGGTTTCACAAAGATGCCTCGCGCGCGGCTGATTAACGTGGAGGAGAGGTGTGCGCGTGAGAGGCGGTATCCGAATGCCATAGGAATACCAAATTCTGCAGCTCCAGAGTTCCATTTAAGCATTAAACATTGACGTATTTGCGTCTGGCTCATTCTATTGCAGAAGCGATACAACTTTGCGTAAACGGCGACAGTACCTTGGATTTTGTTTTCTCAGGTAAAGTTGAATCCCTGACAATATGCAAAATAAACATGATATCACTGCGCGTAAAATGTAAAGATTATTGTTAATTTTTTTTCAAGTCAAATATAGGAAAAAACGAGCTGTACGTTGTTGGTGTGTAAAGTGTCAGTAAGTGTGTGTTTGTGCGTAAAAATCAAATAAAAGCGACAATTCAAGGGCCAATATGCAACTTTTCTATGGATGTTAATGTGTTGCCAGGAATGTTCCACAATTAGTATGACACAGAATTTATCTATCTCCATGGAGACAAGCATGCGACACCACCAGGCCCATTTACAGGTCAGTTCTGTGAAGAGGTGACCCCGCACTCAGTAAGAATGCACGACTGAAGAATACGTTTAATAACAATGTAAACACACATAAGTGAATACATGCTAGAAAGACGAGCTTTGTGCCGTACTGTGGAACATTCAAATCAAATAGATAATATATCCATGGTGACAAACAAGTGGAAGAAAAGTTACATAGTGCATCTTTAGGAAATAAAAATGCCAGCGTTTGGATGTTATTGCGCGTAAACTTGGCAAAATTACTGAAGATTTACACATTTTTGTTACTTGAAGATGCGAACCAGCTGTAGCCTCTTCGTAACTGTATCTAACTCATTTTCATCTATTGATTTCAAATTCAAACCTTCGCTAATTAAGTCCTCTCGTGTTATGTTTCGCAGATACCTGTTTAACGCGCGTAAAAGCGGAACAGTGCCTCGTTTTGTTGCCTAATTGTCGGGCATAAATCTTTCATGGCGCGGCTGGAAGAGTGCCAAACCTCCGCCGTGTTTTATGGTAATGTGTGGATACGGCTCCTTGTTTGAAAACCAAATCCAAGCGCGCATTTTGTGGGTTCTTTTTTTGCCCCGAAGAAATGACTTAATCAGGACCGAAGAAGCGAATTTTAATTTTGAAACTTAATTATACAAAAACATAAGTGTATCTTCGTTTTTGGGGAATAGTTACATAATTATGGCAACCAGAAATATGGTTTAAAATGTATTTATTGGTGAGAAATTCTGGGGTATTTTTAAATCATGTAATCTTGGAGTTTTAATTGGTGAAGGGACCGTGAATGCGTTTAATATGCACGAGGACTACATTATATATTGGTCTAGTCCTGGTTTAGTTCTGGTTTAGACTGGTTTTAAGACCTCTTCAAAATCATTCTAAATTCTTGTCAAAGTGTTGCATCTATTCCGTTAGTCTGGGTTTAATCCCAGAAGCCATTTCAAAAATCTAATGTTTTACGAGCCTTGCCTGGTTGCGTCTTGTGCGCAAAAAGCGAGTAAACTTGTCAAACAATACGCACATGTTGACCTTTGATCTCACGTAGCAACGACTATATTTCAGACTCGGTGAAATCATGTTTACGATGTGTGAAAAGAGATTGTGTCCGGGTGTCATTTTTGGACAGCGTCAGCGTGCGTAAAAGGGGAATGATCCGTGTTTGGTGTAGCGCTTGTGTTATCAATAAAGTTGTCAGTCTCTAGGGTTTGTCAAAATGTGTCAGTTTGAAATCTGCTTTGTGTCAGTAGCTTTTACGCACAAGCGGTTAGAAATTCCAGAGCTTTGTGCGCGCTGTCTGGCTATATTCTAGTTTATTTCTGGTTAAATTCCACTGTAATTCACAGTTCTAGTTTTGTTTTAAATTCAGCGTTCATTCATCGTACGATTGACTTATACAACTAATAATAAAAGACGTGGTATAGTGTGCCAACCCGTGACACCGTGCGTAAAAGTGCGTGTCTAATCCAAGTTTTGTTCCGAAAGAAGTCTTCAAAATGTACTTATGGGGTCAGGTCTGGTTTCGTTGTGACGAATCTGTCAATTTTGAAGTAAATATTTGGATATGGTGAAATATAATACTATTTAGACCAGATTCTGTTCCAAAATACTTCCAAAATAACACAAATTGAGTGTAAAATTTAAAAGGCTCTTCTATTTTCGGCATCTAAAATGTGAAATGTTCGCATGACCTTTCTTGTTGAAATCGATCCCGGAGGTCCTGACTTTTACGCGTCCGCAGATCTGGTTTGATAAGTTCATATTTTTGTTTTCCTCATATATTCTGTTTTTATCAGAATCTCAAGTCATATCCTAATGTAAAGTCAAATATAACCATGTAATGCCACGCGTGAAAATATGTTAAAACTGAGCAATAATTGAAACTGAGCGCTGGTTTGGGGCAGGTCATGTTTTTATTTCTCTTCGCTTTTTTCTGTCCCCGTTTTGCCATTTAAGATTCATCTAGAACTAATTTAACCCCGGTTTAATCCGTGAAGTTGTCCCTAGGGCTTTGGAAATGTCTTCAAAAAGAATATTGTTGTAAGTAACCTCACACACCGGCGCGTCCCGTGACCTAAACCCACACACAAATCAGGGTGTCCTCGTGCGTCTCTGTCCTGGTTGAGTCCAAACACGCGGACCCGTAGACCGACTCCCGTGCGTGTGACCCCCGCAGCACTCACCTCTGCGCCGCGGTGTTGGCATCCAGGATCCCCGTGCTCTGCATCCAGCCGCGCACCGGGGTCATGCCCGTGGGCAGCGGCTCCTCCTTCATGGTCAGCGCTCCCCGCGGGAGTCCGTCCTGGATGGAGAACATGTCCGGCTCCTTCCCCAACCAAGCACCAGCCGAGAACTAGCGGAACAATCCCCCAGAAGAGACGCGGAGATCGGCTTTTCTCTCGCCTTTGTCAGTCGCTGCTTCAGACCAGTCCCGTTATCTCCCGGCTACTCGCGCTCATTGTCTTGATTAAAACACATTTTGAAATCACAAATATTACACCTTTTCTGTATAAAGTTTGTGTAAAAGCTTGTATTACGTCTGGTTTATTTACCGGGCTAAACGTAACCTGCGTAAAAGTAGCGTTATTAGTGTGTCCCGTTCAGTTCATGCAAAAGCCGAAAGTTCTAGTATTTCAATGCAAAACAGTTAAATGCTTAAAAATTATGTAAAAACATTATGTCGCATTGTTTCGTGTCAAAGTTTATAAATATATTCTTTAGTTTGTATGATTTGGATAACCGTGCGTAATAATCCCGGGTCTGGTGATGCTTGGGCGTAAGAGGCTCCAGGGATCAAACGGGAGGCAGAAAACCTTCAGAAATGCGTCCAAAGTCGCGCTGAATTCCCCGAAGCGTGAGCTAAAAGCGGAGGACCACCTGGATTAGAACAGGTCCCAAAGTCCCGAGTCCTGGTCCTGGTCTAGAGCGCGGTCCGGATCCCAGTGGGCTTGTTCCTGGCTTGTGTTTTAAGATCCCGAGCGCGTTTTGAGACCGCTTCAAACGCCTAAAGAGCTGCAGAACAGAGGGGAGCGGCACCGGGAAGGATCAGCGGGGCAAGCGCTGGAGTGTGGCCGCCTCTGGAGCACCTCTGAGCGGGTACAAGGCGCGCGTAGAGCCGGGGATCACAGCAGCTTTGGAGCACAGCAGCGGCGCCGAGAAATGAAAAGTGGGATAAAAAACAGGCTTCAAAAAGGAGTAAAATGGAGAGATTAGACGGAGGAGGAGGGCCGGGCCGTGGCAGGGCTGCTCGGGCGCGCTCCCGGGGGAAAGGCGGATTGGGCAACGCGGAGCTCTTCCCCTCCCTCCCCGGCTCTTTATGGCTCCAGCGTCCCGGAGGAGAGCCTCTTCTCCCCGCCACCGGACGAGTTTATGGCTCAGCGTCCCGGAGGAGAGCCTCTTCTCCCGGCCACAGGACGAGGGGAATCCCGGGGGACCCTCGTGGAGCGGAGAGGGCGGGGAGAATACCAAATAAGGGCATACCATACGTCATTTCACCACACCTCTCGTAACTGATTGGAAGGTTTGTGTGAGAAACGTCAGAGGCAACACCAAATATGGTTTTCCCGCGTGTTTTGGTGCGGGATGGCAGCGCGAGGGAGACACGAGAGCGCACGGGCCAAACATACACAGTGGAGACACGCGGAGAGGCGCGCGGAGCAAGAAGACACAACTGTACCTGATATTAAATTATAATCTTTTATGTCTAATGTTCATGGAGTCGTTCACATCTTTTTAACATAACGGAGAAAATAATAGCTTTGCAAGAAGTTTCTAAAGTGTGCCAAAATCCGGACCAAACCAAATCTAAACCAGGACTAAAGCACATCCAAACTAGATTAATGGAACCGCACATAAGTCCAAAGATGAACCAGTAGCCTCGAGTCTGGCTGAACCAGGACTAAACCAGGACTAAAACAAGTCTAAACCAGGTCAAGCTCATACTTTAATCCGGGTCAATGGGGTTCTTAACGAGAATAATTACAACCAGGACTAAAGGTAGACTAAACCAGGACTAGACCGCAGTCGACCGCCATCTTGTGACAGAAAAGAGAATTTAAAATATTAAACTTGTTTTTTCCTTTTAGTAAAATTTAAAATCTTCATTTCTGATTCCTTCAACACGAGTATAAAACCGCTAACACCTGGGCTTTGCGCACATTACGCACGGGTTTTACGCACAGACTGGGTTGACATGTAAAGCCTCGCTGTTGTTCCTAATCAGGTTAATGTGAGCGGAGATGGAGATGCCTGTCCAATTAGCGCGAGTGTCTCCTCTCCAGTGCCCGCCATATGTGGAGAGGGAGGCGGCCAAAGGAGCAGCCAAACCCGGAGCCAAATCATCCACCATCAGCAGGCAGCGCGGAGCCAAGGAGCCGTGACAGCGAGATTATACCGGGCAAGAGCGCTTAATCCCGGAGAAATCCTGGAGGACGAGAGGGGGAGACGGGGGAGAGGGGTGAAAGAAAGAGAGAGAAGGGGAGGAGGAGGGTGGAGAAGAGAGGTGATGAAGAGGGGTGAAAAAGAGAGAGAGAGAGAGAGAGAGAGAGAGAGAGAGAGAGAGAGGAAGAGAGGGTGGGGGTAAAAGGGGTTAAAGAGAAAAAAGGAGGGGAGGAGGATGAGAGGGGTGAAAGAGAGAGACAAAGAATGGAAGGAGGAAGAAAAGAGAGAGAGGAGAGGAGGAGGGTTAGAGGGGTGAAAGAAAGACAGAAAAAGGGGGAGGTGAAAGAGAGAGAGAAAATCAGAGGGGGGGTGATAGAGAGAGAATGATGGAGGAGAGTGGGAGACAGTGGAGAAAGAGACTGAGGGAATGCATGGAAGTAGAATTCTATCTGTCAGATGCCCTCCCATCCTCCTGTATCCCTGTGTGTCAGATGCCCTCCCATCCTCTTTCCACTATATTTACCACACAAACTCCAACAGTTTATTTCAGAGCACTTTTAAATCAAACATATATTGGAGGTTTTTCTATAGTGAGTGTTGGTGTTTCTTTGAGCTGTAATCCCACAGTTCGGACATGTCTTTAGCCCTGGGTGCGTCTGTTTTTAATTCTCACTCAGAGACGCTCAAATCCCACTAATTAACACGGATGCAGCGCACACCATCAAATATTTATTCTCTCATGCCTCCTCTCTCCTTTCCTAGCCTCCTTCTCTTTCTCCTAGCCTCCTTCTCTCCCTCTCCTAGTCTTTCCTTACCTAGCCTCCTTTTCTCTCTTCTAGTCTCTTCTCTCCTTACATAGCCTCCTTTCTCTCTCCTAGTCTCTTCTCTCCTTCCCTAGCCTCCTTCTCTTTCTCCTAGTCTCTTCTCTCCTTCCCTAGCCTCCTTCTCTTTCTCCTAGTCTCTTCTCTCCTTCCCTAGCCTCCTTCTCTCTCTCCTAGTCTCTTCTCTCCTTTCCTAGCCTCCTTCTCTCTCTCTCTTAGTCTCCTCTTTCCTTACCTATCCTTTTTCTCTTTCTGTCCTAGTCTCTTTTCTCCTTACCTAGCCTCCTTCTCTTTCTCTCTCCTAGGCTCTTCTCTCCTTACCTAGCCTCCTTCTCTCTTTCTCTCCTAGTCTCTTCTCTCCTTAACTAGCCTCCTTCTCTCTCTCCCATTCTCCTCTTTCCTTACCTAGTCTCCTCTTTCCTTACCAGGCCTCCTTATCTCTCTCTTTATCTAGTCTCCTCTCTCTCTCTCTCTCTCCTAGTCTCCTTTCTCCTTATCTAGCCCTCTTCTCTTTCTCCTAGCCTCCTTCTCTCTCCCTTCTCTCTCTCTCTCTCTCTCTCTCTCTCTCTCTCTCTCTTCTCTCTCTCTCTTCTCTCTCTCTCTCTAGTTTCCTCTCCTTTTTCCTTTTCTAGCCTCCTCTCCTCTTTCCTTTCCTAGCCTCCTTCTCACTCTCTGATAGCCTTTCCACTCTCCTTCCCTCCTCTCCTCTCTCCTTTCCTCCTCCTCCGCTCTTTCTTCTGTCCTTTCCTAGCCTCCTCCTCCCTCTTTCTCATTTCCTTCCACTCTGTGTTGCCTCCTCTCTACTTTCTTAACCTCTTTCTCTCTCTCCTTTCCTTGTCACCTCTCTCCTTTTCCTCTCACCCTCTGTTGCCTCCTCTGCTCACTCCTCTTCTACCCTCACTTCTCTCCCCTTATTTTATTTATTTTATTTACTTTATTTGGCTGAGAGCGTGAGTTGTAGATCTGTGGTGACACGCGGGCCTCTGGTTTTCACTATATGTGAATGAGAGCAACGCCCTCTGCTGGATACTGCCGAAGTGTTCAAAAGAGAAAGTGAGATAAAGGGAAATCTTGTTTAGATCTGGTTTAGAGCTAATTTAGTTCCTATTATCTCCTGAATAATTTCGGGTTTAGGCTGGTTTAGTCCTGGTTTAACCCTGGTTTAGTTCTGTTTAAGCCCTGGTTTAGTCCTGATTTAGTCCTGGTTTAACCCTGGTTTAGTTCTGTTTAATACTGGTTTAGTTCTGGCTAGTCCTGGTTTAGTCCTAGTTTAGCCCTGGTTTAGTTCTAGTTTAGTCCTGGTTTAGTACTTTTTTAGTCCTGGGTAAGTCCTGGTTTAGCTCTGCTTTAGTTCTGGTTTAGTCCTGGTTTAGTTCTGGTTTAGCTTTTGGTTTAGATCTGGTTTAGACTTTGGTTCAGTTTTGGTTCAAACATGGTTTACTTCTGGTTTGGTCCTGGTTTAGTTCTGGTTTAGTTCTGGTTTAGTTCTGGTTTAGTTCTGGTTTAGTTCTGGTTTAGTTCTGGTTTAGTTCTGGTTTATTTAGTTTCTGTTTAAACTGGTTTAGTTCTGGCTAGTCCTGGTTTAGTCCTAATTTTGCCCTGGTTTAGTTCTAGTTTAGTCCTGGTTTAGTACTTTTTTAGTCCTGGGTAAGTCCTGGTTTAGCTCTGCTTTAGTTCTGGTTTAGTCCTGGTTTAGTTCTGGTTTAGCTTTTGGTTTAGATCTGGTTTAGACTTTGGTTCAGTTTTGGTTCAAACATGGTTTACTTCTGGTTTGGTCCTGGTTTAGTTCTGGTTTAGTTCTGGTTTAGTTCTGGTTTAGTTCTGGTTTACACCTAGTTTAGAATTTGGTTCAATTTTGGCTCAAACATGGTTTAGTTCTGGTTTAATCCTGATTTAGTCCTGGTTTAGTTGAGTTCATCGCTGGTCTGTCTTTGATTCAGGCTCAGGAGCGGTCAGAGGGCGGCCTCTGGTGGACACATTGGGTATTACATTATATTCAGCCGTGACATTGACACAGAAAATCTAGAGTTTTTTTATTGGAACTCTCCCCGTAACCAGAGGTGGTAAAGTAGACTAAAATTTTACTCACGTAAGAATAACGTTATTTCAAAATAATATTACTCAAGTAGTCGTACAGAGTGTCACAGTGGAAAGAGGAACCACAACTTTTACTCAGGTAAGAGTACTGTTACTTCAAACTAAATATTACTCAAGTAGGAGTAAATGTATGCTGCTAGAAAAGTACTCTGAGAAGTACAAATTCTTCAAAAGTTTTCTCAAACCACCCACCTCTTTCCATAACGGTCAGATCATATTTATGTAATGCATCAGCAAAGTGCCAAAATGTGTTTGAATTGTAGGATACTATACATAAAATATTTAAAGCTGCACTATATAACTTTTTTCTGTTAAGGAGTCTGCCAACTGCTTGTCTCCATGGAGATGTTATTGTTTGGCCTGTAACGTTCCACAGTGTAACATTATACTTATCTATCTTGCTGTGAGCAGGGTCGCCTCTCCCCAGATGTGACCTGTAACTTGCTCAGGAGGCGTCACAGTCTTGTCTCCATGTAGATAAGTCTAATGCCATACTGTGGAATATTACAGGAAAAGCAATAACATCTCTATGGAGACGGGTAGGGCAGACCCTTCACCAGATAAGTTCCACAGTGCCCCTTTAACAGAAGTATCACCCAATGCCCTGTTTACAAATTTGAGTTACTCGTCGGTTGCTAATGATGAAGTGCTCTCCCTACTGGCCAGGCTGCCCCGAATCTTCAACAAGACTTTTAAAAATATGTTATCAACTTTTCACTGACCAAATTCAACCTAAACTAAATATATATTGTTTTAGGAGTAAAAATAATTTCAGCATAAAGTTACACACCTGACCTTGACTTGAAAGAGCAAACTTTGTCTTGGGGGGAGTAGTAGTAGTAGTAGTAATAGTAATTTTAGAAGTAGTAGTAGTAGCAGTGGTTTTAGTAGTAGTAGTAGCAGTAGTAGTAGTAGTAGTAGTAGTAATAGTAGTAGTAATAGTAGTAGTAGTAGTAGTATTGATAGTAAGAGTAGCCTATAGTAGAACAGATAGTGTTGTTACAGGACTTTTATTGAATATTATTTCCATGTGAATATTTTGGATTCATTTTTATCCACCTGAGAGTGTTTAGCTTTACATGGTCACCCACAAAATACTTCTTTATTAGTGTGATTCCTAATCCGGATCTGTGTCTGGATCCGAGTCCGGATCTGAGTCCGGATCTGAGCTGGGATCAGAACAGGTCTGGCTGGTTTAGATTAAAACAGCTCAGAACATGCAAACAAAATATAAAACTGTTTACAATACCTCCTCTTCTGTCTTCTGTCCATTCCTCCTTTCCTGTCTCCTCTCCTAGCTCCTTCTCTTTTCTTCTCTCATTTTCTCTCCTCCTTTCCTTGTTTCCTCCTTGAACTCCTTCTATCCTCTTCTCTCCTCCTTTCCTGTCTCCACTCCTAGCTCCTTCTCACCTCTTCTTTCCTCCCCCCTGTCCTGACCTGGGTTACTCCTGGTCCTGGATGTGGGCTAGACCTGTAGACCTGGTTTAGTTCTGGTTAGACTTTTGTTTGGTTTAGTGTAACTTTCAAAGTACAACCACAGCCACAGCACTGAGCCAAACACACACCCGGTCTGACCCGGTCTGACCCGGTCTGACCCGGTCTGACCCGGTCTGACCCGGTCTGACCCGGTCTGACCCGGTCTGACCCGGTCTGACCCGGTCTGACCCGGTCTGACCCGGTCTGACCCGGTCTGACCCGGTCTGACCCGGTCTGACCCGGTCTGACCCGGTCTGACCCGGTCTGACCCGGTCTGACCCGGTCTGACCCGGTCTGACTCGGTCTGACTCGGTCTGAGGCTAAGCAAGGCTGGGCCTGGTTAGAACTTGGATGGGAGACTGCAGTGGGGCAGCAGTGGTTCTAGTGAGTCTGCTGTTGTGTCCTTAGGCAAGACACTTCACCCACATTGCCTGTATGAATGTGGTGTATGATATGAAGGTACAGTTGTTCCAAAAAGTTTGAATGTGTAAATGTTGATTTGTACACTGATAAATTAAAAATATATCAATTTGTTTACACTTTTTACACAAATATCGTTTTACACTTACAAATATCGTTTTACACTTACAACTTTGTAATTTTATAAGTCCAAATCTGAAAATTACGCTTTCACGAGTTTTGAGACATTTGTCGCGCCAAATTTGTCTCAAAACAATTTATAAGCGCAACAGCTGATTTGAACCTGAATAAACCTGAAGACAGCAGGGGGCGGGGCTAGAAGGGACCGGGGTTGTTGTGGCAACGGCTAAACTGGTTTACATACAGTAAAGGAGTAACTACCGTAAACTGAATTCAGACAGTACGTCACCTTTATGTGATATTATAATGTGGATTATTACCCTTTTAAAACCTGTAGAGCTCACGTCCCCCCTACTTTACAACTCTACAGCAATGTACATATACTTCTGCTTCACCCACACAATCTACACATCAAATGAAAGCTACGGCGCTCGTCTTTTCGAATATGCAAACCATTTTCACCTGCAATCACCACAGCGCTGACAGGAAAGCCGTTTTTACAGAAAAGCAAAACATTTGGATTTGGACTTAATTTACCTTTGAGGGCTCTGGTTCTGTCAAACATCCACATATTGGTCTCATTCGTTCTGTACAGGTCCAGAGAATATAATCCAGCAAAGAAATTATGTCCACAAAAGAAGTTAGATCCTCCATGTCGAATCTGCTGCAGGAAAGTATTCCAAACGTGAAATCTGAAACGGACAAAACAAAGGAAGTACACAATCGAGGACACTGTGGATGTTTGTACAAATTATGCTAGAGGCATCTCGGACCTGGAGCGGTTTGTGGCAAACGGTGAAGATTCCATGGTGGACTCTGGAGTAGAGGACCTTACTGATCATGTATATGTATATGTATATGTATATGTATATGTATATGTATATGTATATGTATATGTATATGTATATGTATATGTATATGTATATGTATATGTATATGTATATGTATATGTATATGTATATGTATATGTATATGTATATGTATATGTATATGTATATGTATATGTATATGTATATGTATATGTATATGTATATGTATATGTATATGTATATGTATATGTATATGTATATGTATATGTATATACATATGCATGTGCTAGTGACTGGCTAGCTCATCTGGTAAATCATTTGACTTTCACACGGGGGACCTGGGTTCGAAACCCCCCAGCAGCCACAACACACAAAATACTGTAATGAAGCTAGACGAACAAACTGTCTGTTCACAGCACAACCAGTGACAGTGTACGCTACGGACTTAGCATAAAGCTCACCACTCACCATAGAAAAGGGGCGGGGCCTAACGTGAATGATGTCAGAGAAAAGAGATAGCATGAGTCATAGGACTGTCGCAGATAAAAGTGGCGGGGTGTATGGAAAAGGGGTAGGGCAAGCCCCCCCCTTTTCCTGGTATGGAAAAGGGGGGGGCTTAGTTGACTCACACAACTGTCGCAGAGATCGGGGGGGGGTCACAGAGAAAAGGGGTGGGCCTTAGTGACTCAACTGTCACAGAGGAAAAAGGGCGGAGCTTAGCATGAATGGGGTGTGTGAATGTTGTCAGACAAGGGGCGGGGCTTAGCGTGAATCACATGACACTTAGCATGAGAGAAAAGGGTTAGCATGAGTCACATGACTGTCGCAGAGAAAAGGGGCTGGGCTTAGCATGAATCACATGACTGCTGCAGCGAAAGGGGGCGGGGCTTAGCATGAATCACATGACTGTTGCTGAGTAAAAGGGTGGGGCTTAGTGTGACTTGCACGACTGTCACAGAGGAAAAGGGCGGGGCTTAGCATGAATGACCTCAGACAAAAGGGTTAGCATGAGTCACATGACTGTCGCTGAGAAAAGGGGCAGAGTTTAGCGTGATTCACAACTGTCACAGAGAAAAGGGGGAGGTGAATGGGGTGTGTGAATGTTGTCAGACAAGGGGTGGGGCTTAGCGTGACTCACATGACATTTAGCGTGAGAGAAAAGGGTTAGCATGAGTCACATGACTGTCGCAGAGAAAAGGGCCTGGGCTTAGCATGAATCACATGACTGTTGTAGAGAAAAGGGGCGTGGCCTAGCGTGAATCACATGACTGCTGCAGAGTAGGGGGGCGGGGCTTAGCATGTATCACATGACTGTTGCTGAGTAAAAGGGTGGGGCTTAGTGTGACTTGCACGACTGTCACAGAGGAAAAGGGCGGGGCTTAGCATGAATGACATCAGACAAAAGGGTTTGCATGAGTTGCATGACTGTTGCTGAGAAAAGGGGCGGGGCTTAGCATGAATCACACAATTGTCATACGGGGGGCGAATGGGGTGTTTGAATGTCGTCAGACAAGGGGCGGGGCTTAGCGTAAATCACACGACTGTCACAGAGGAAAGGGGCGGGGCTTAGCGTGAATCACATGACTGTCACAGAGAAAAAGGACGGGGCTTAGCGGGAATCATGCGAGAAGAATTGTACAGTAAACTAGTATTTTCCAATTTGGGAATGAGATCAGCAAAGTATAAATCTATTCTTGTTTATTAAAAAAAAATAAAATATTGATTACTTGATTAATAAGTGGTATACCAAGGTAAACTGTGTAGATAAAACCAGTGTGGCTACAAAAGTGTTAACAAGTTTTTCAGAAAACGACGTTGGCATTAGTTAGTGCCTTATGCTAGAGACATCTCCTTGACTTTTTCCTGCTAATAAGGCTAGTGTGGCATTACAAGTGGTTACAAAGATTAGATGCTACATTTTTAGCAACAACTCCACTCGAGTTAACCTGGAGAAAGGATTCAAAGGCACTTATTACAGAATAGAGCAGGCTCCACATAATATAGCACTGGGTTTAATTAACAATGTGAAGACATAACATACATATAAGTTAACTTCATAGCATCTGGGCAGAATACAATACATTGGACCAGTACATTAATTAATTCCTTCTTTCCATTCATAAAACACACTGGACCCGCCCCCTTTCCCGGGGAGTCCATGATCCACAATTTATACGCACCCAGCGTATCAGGGACTGTGTTTTTGGAAATAGTTCATAAAACAAAAGTCAAAAGACAAAACAGTAGTCACACCCACATCAGTGCCACAGCTCCACTGTGCTGCAGAGCAACCACAAATCACCTGAAACATACAACCACAAATCACCTGAAACATACAACCACAACTCACCTGAAACATACAACAACAATTACCTGAAACATATAACCACAACTCACCTGAAACATACAACCACAACTCACCTGAAACATACGAGCCTAGAGTGAAAACTGGGAGCACATTAAAGACGCACGTCCCAATTTACGTGCTCACAGCGCACGGTCCTAGGGCTTCTTAGACCAGTGAGTTGATGGTGTGACTCTACGTGAACCATGAACCATGAAGAGAAACCCGGCCGCTGCACCAGGGCTCAGCACCAGCAGAAACAGACTCAGGCTCAGCTTTGTTCAGTTCAGTTCATGGGTCAGGTGCGGGGCTCAGGCAGCAGCACTGAAAGAAGTCACAACTTAGAACGAGTGTATTTTTGTTTGCCCAGATGCTGAATGATGAAGTTAACATGTCATGTCTTCACATTGTTAAACTCAGTGCTCAGTGTGGAGCCTGCTCTGTTCGGTAATAAGCGCCTTAAGAATCCTTTCTCCAGGTTAAACTGGAGTGGAGTTGTTGCTAAAAATGTAGGAGCCAATGTTTGTGACCACTCGTAATGTCACACTAGCCTTATTAGCAGGAAATAAGGGGAAAAGTCCACTAGCATAATGGTATAATATAATATAAGTTACCATAATGGTAACTAATGGTAACATCTCGTTTTCTGAAAAACTTGTTAAATCCAGTGTGGCTACAAAAGTGTTGTCTACGCAATTTACCTTGGTACACAACTTATTAAAAGGTTAATAATGCACATCATAATATCACATAAAGGTGAAATGTTACGGAATTTCACACAAAATTCCATTGGGTCATCCCAATCACTAAAGTCAATGAGACCCATGTCGTTTTTTGCACCGTGTTGCCATGGCAATGCGCCAAAGTGCCCATGTTATCCTAATGGGAGTGATCCTAAAATTTCCCATTCATGAGAAAAATATTAGTATCATGGAATAATGTGAAATTTGGCACAATGACTCTTCATGTCATCCAGATCACAAAAGTCAATTGGATCCATGTCTTTCACTGGGTTGCCATGGTGATGTGCGAAAGAGCCCATGTTATCCTAATGGGAAAATTTCCCAGTCAAGATCCCAGTCTGCCTTGTGTTTTATGCTGTTTTTCCCCCTCCCTTCTGTGTCAGAGTCTGGAGCTGGGCGGAGATTTGGGCTCCTCCCATGCACACCTGCAACTAATTACCAATCAAGCTGCACCTGGGGAGGACAAAGGGAGCCAGGACCTGACACTCAGCGCCAGATCGTCCGTGTATCCACAGTGGTACAGTTCTGCTTGGCTCAGTCTCATGTTTTTGCAATTGTTACTCTTTTCCAAGTTGGATGTTTTTGCTCCTCGTCATATCCCACTCCCTGGACCCGCCCAGCTCCTCTGTCTCCGACCCTGCTCTCCACGACCGGTACGGCTTATCTCGTCTCTGAGCCCGCTGCCCACGATCTACCCCAGGACTACTGCAAACAACCCTGCTCTTAACTATCTGATCAATCTACCTTCATTTGCACATTTAAAGCTGTAAATAAACATTGTTTAACTGTTCCCCGAGTTCTGTCTCTTTGGTCCCCCATCAGTCGTTACGACATTTTCATACATTTCAAAGTCTTATAACAACTTATTAGCGTCATTGAAGAATGCGAAATTTGCCACAGTGACTCTTCAGGTCGTCCCTGTCAAAAAAGTCTGTCATGGCAATGCCTCAGAAACCCATGTTATTGCATTTTGTGCATCAGTGCTTCCAATGTGTGTAAACTTTGTTTAGTGACAAGTACAGCCGAAAGCCGCAATAAAACAGAGACAGTGTTGTGTTGCCACCACCTTTAGGGAGTGCTGGGTCGGCCACTGACCCGGAGGGCTGTTTGATGCTGCTTGCGGCTTTACTTTTCAGAAGTTGTAAGCGTAAAATGATATTTGTAAGTGAGAAATGAAATTTGTAACTGTAAAAAATGTATATTTTTTTTATTTATCAGTGTACAAATCGACATTTACGCATTCAGACTTTTTGGAACAATTGTACATTCATAGTGTGAGTACTGGTGGAGGTGGGAGGGGCCGATCCAAGTATGGAGGGAATGAACAGGCCTAGTTTACCATTTAAAGGGCCCATATTACACTATTTTCTGATCTGCATTGTAATGCTGTTTGCTCATCACAGAAATACCTGGAGTTGTGTTTTTTTTCATTCACACGTTAAAACATTGTGTTCTTCTCTCAAAAGGAAAACACTCTGTTCCACCTTGTGATGTCATGTGGTAAAAGAGGAAGTGCCCCACTGTGTTTTTAAACTCCATACACCTTCACTAGAATCATTTGGATGATTTCAGCCCTGGAATTGCCAATCTCTACTGAGCTAAAGGTAAACAGTAGCTGTCAACTTAAAAACTACCACTTGATGACATCACAAGGTGGAACAGAGCATTTTGAGCTTTGGAGATGTAGACAGACTAATAATAAAGGCTTACGCAAACATGTGTGAATGAAACAAAACACAAATCCAGGTATGTTTTGATGAGGTACCAACATTATAACATGGCTTTAAGCTCAAAAGCGTCCATTTCTCATAATATAAGACCTTTAAGTTTGGCTTTTTGTTATTACATTAATGTGTGTGCTATGCTCCAAGTGTCTAAGTCAGTTCCTTTGTGGGTCAGTAAACTCCAGACCTGAGCCAGGATCCTGGTCGGGAGAAGCTAGCTTGAGGATTAGCATACACACATACACTGTTTATATGCAGGGATAAAAAACACACCACAAATACTCACTGGTATGTTTTATTTTTCAGGAGTCTAATATGTAAAACTTAAACAAGATTACTTTCTAAAAATAAGCCACAAAATTGAAGTAATTCCACAATATGGTACACCGATATGCGATACCAATACTGTCCCACCAAATAAACTATCACAATATCGGTATTTCAATACTTTGCCAAACTCCAGCTTTATATATTTCCTTATATTTTAATCGCTCTCGTCACATTCTCACAGTCATAAAACTCCAGTCCAAAGACACGTACACAAGATTTCGCAGTATCTGAAGTACTGTTTGAGAAGTACTGAATCTTGTAGTATTCCGAGAAGATGAGGTAGTACTGCTCCAGGACTGTGAGTACTATGAGGGAAGACAGAAGTACACACAAGATCCATGTACATCTGAGGAGAGAGGGAGGGAGACAGTTAGGACAAATCACTATACACAAGTAGGAGTAACTTGTAGTAGTAGCTGTAGTAGCAGGAGAAGTACTATAATTACACACACATAACCACTCCTGCCATTACGACTGCTGTCGCTACTGGAGCAACTACTAGCTACAATTACTAGAACCACATGAACTAGACCAAGACCAGGACTTGAGCAGGACCAAACCAACTCTACATAACGACTTAACTGGGCTCCAGGTGTGAATGTGCCCTAAAACTACTTACTATTACTACTTACTACTACTACTACTACTACTGCTACTACTACTACTACTACTACTAATAATAATAATAATAATAATAATAATAATAATAATAATAATACTGTGACTTTTACATTACCTTTTAGAACTGGTATCCAGTTTAAAGCTTGGAGGGTTCAAAACAAGAAGCATAGAGGTCATTCTCACTGTAGTAGTACTAGTAGTAGTAGTAGTTGTTCTTGCCGTTGTCAGTTAGCAGTAAAAGCAGACAGGTGAAGACAGTTGGAGCTAATGCAAATGAACATCTAAGGGAGATAAAGAGTGCAAAGTCCATTCATCCATTTTCTTCCTCTGTATCCGGGGCTGGGCTGTGGAGGCAGCAGTTTAAGGAGGGAGGCCCAGACTTCCCTTTCCACCTCCTCCAGCTCTTCCAGGGAAATCCCGAGGCGTTCACTGGTCAGCCGAGAGACATAGTCCCTCCAGCATGTCCTGGGTCTCCCTAGGGAGGCGTCCAGGAGGCATCCGGAACAGATGCCCGAGCCACCTCAGCTGGCTCCTATTGATGTGGAGGAGCAGCGGCTCTACTCCAAACTCCTCCCATGTGACTGAGCTCCTCATCCTATCTTTAAGGGAGCGCCCAGCCACCCTGCAGTGCAAAGGTGATAGGTAAATGGTACTAGTCTGAGATGTAGTAGTTATAGTAGTACTAGCA